>CAMZMU010000085.1:12672727-12904769 GCA_947311845.1 Poa pratensis | reverse complement strand
GTCTTGCACTAAGCTCCGCCAATGTACATGCGTGATTCGTGTTTCTCTTTCCAATATAATTTTTTTATGAGATGAAAACCAGTCATTTAAACTGGCTAGCGAAAAAAAACAAGAAAAGTTTGGACAAGCGAATTCAATTATACAAGATGAAAGTGCTACTTTTATGTCTCATTTGTTGCAGAAAACCGTTTGAAGGTGGCTGTCAGGTCTTGCCACCATTAATTTCCTCAAATCTATAAAATACGGATATTTTAAGCATATATTCAGGTATCCTCCTCCTTCCCTATAGCCGTTCCTTTTACTCCCTCATCACGGAATATAAATATTTCTGGGTTATTTAAGTCATACTATTCTATGTTTGACCAAGTCTATAAGAAATATCATCATCTATGACACACAATTAAAGACACAATGAAAATATATTTCATAATTGATATGATGAATTTCATGTTACATATGTCATTTTGTTTTCATATAAACTTGATAAATAAATAATTTGATTGATGACTAACCTAGTTTATATTTTAGGAAGGATGGACAACTTATTTATGAAAGAATAATAAGGAATCACACCACTGCAGTAATAATTTGAAATTACTACTTACTCCCTCGATTCCGTTTGTAGGACTCATTAGAAGGAGCAATGGGACTTGCTAGGTGGCAGTTAATTGGGGACACTAAGTTGTGAGACAAGTATGCACTCGCAAAATCTGTTTTCTATGGTCTAATAGTTAGTTCAAGCCATAATGGTGGGAGAGTTTTAAAATTCCATGTTTTAGAAATAAGATTTTAAAACCGAATCGGGGAGTATGAACAAAGAATTCTTCAAAGATGGTTATAGCTACCGTGGCTTATGGCATATACACTTATTTAATAAAACAATGTTATACTAGATCCCCATATGTAAAATGAGTTATGGTTATAGTTTTAAATACCCGTTATAGCCTTTTGAGTATGTTGCCGCTAAATGAATTCATATACAATTCAACCGCTATAGCCCCATTTAAGGGTTACGGCTATTTGTCGTACCCCGATATTTAAAATATGGGTTATGGGTTATCTTATAATCAATTATTTCTAAGCATTTGGTGAGATTGATACTTTTGATATGGGGATCATCTCTTAGCTAGAGAAATAATGTTTCATATGTATATCCTCAACTAAACAATCATCTATAGTGGCAGTGCTTATATATAACCATTAAACATTGAGAGTGGATTTTTGGAGCTCGGGCTACATGGAACCTTTTTTGAAAATTCGAATTGACATTTTTAAGTTTCCAAAAATCACGGAAAAATTCCCAGAGGTATTGTGTTGAGATCTACACCTGCAAATTTTGAACTTCAAATTCGTTGTATTTTAATCTGTACAATAATTGATAAATTGGGGAAAATTTCAAAATTTGAAATTGTCTATTCTCTCACCACCCAGATATCCGTTTGTTTTTTTGTACGCCCAAACTAAGTGGAGTTGAATTTTGCAGGACTGTAGACCTCAACAATATCTACATTTGAGATTTTTTTCGCGATTTTTGAAAGCTTTAAAATGTCGACTTTGAATTTTCCAAAAAAAGGCTTCATTTAGGTTTTCGTTATACATGGAGATGGATTTTTGGAGCTCGGGCTACATGGAGCCCTCGTTATACATGCCCTTACATGATGTCACGCTGTGTGTTTCTTTCCCTTTCCTTGGACGGCTGCGGCGGCACCAGCTCGCCACAGTCATACCACAAGGTATCTGCGAGCTGTTGTAAAATAGCGCAGCAAAACGTAGATCAAACAAGAACAAGAACATAGATTTAACGTGGAAACCCTTACGGGAGAAAATCACGACGCACGAAGGCGTATAACTATAATCAGGAGTATTACATACACGAGAGGACAAATCCTTCTCGTGCTATGGATTGGTGATCTCTCTCAATCTCACGATCTATTATATGACTACCTCTAGCTATATATGGGGGCAAAACACTCTGTCTTGGCGGACACGAAACGAGTTGTAGACATGCCTTATTCGGTAGGACTTCCATATATGGTAAAACGGGATTAGGATTCGGAGCACAAGAAAAATAACACTCCACCTTGAGACGATCCTCTATAACAGTCATAGATAGTATCAACCCCTTAATTAAAGTCAGCACAAGTAAACCTTGTGTCTTCAAACGTCCATAGGACGAATAAACTTCTCTCGAAGTCATATTGAGCAAATCAACGGTAGGTCGTACAGAAAACAACACAGCTGTCAATAAAGCAGACGGGCGAAACTCGGGTCTCCCATAAAACCCAATAAAGTCTGAGTCTGTGTCACTGACCTCCAAACTGGAAAAAACTGCCCAATCATCAAATGACATAAGTCATCATATCTCCTGTGGTGCCTGAACGAGCGCATAGCTCAATAGTGCAACATCTAGATGCACATAGCATTGTGAAGAACTCATCCCATGGAATCTGAACGTGCTACCAAAATCTGAAAAGTACAAACCTCGACAAATAATACTCATGCAAGAGATATGGTACGATGGCATCACGTACACCAAAAAACTGCCGACGGTAATGAAAAATCCATGACATGGTCAAATTTTTGTCCCTATAGAACAACTTTCGGATGAAAGAACCTTCTCAACATGCAACGGAGCATCAACTCTGCAATAGACCTCTCACAAAGAGCAACGACCACTGAATTGTACTGAATTCTTAACAGTACTAAATGTTGTAGTATCTAGCAGACAACAAATCTCCTTGCACCATAACTGATCCTCATCATGAACTGAATAAACCTTCACATGCATAACAGCAAAAATATCTGGAGAGCAAAGAGTATATGCTGGCTACCAACAGGCTTAAATAATTACCTCCTCCATAATATTTTTTCTGAATTGTGTTCATATAATTGCAGCAATAAAATATCTTGAATTTGCATCATAATATCTCCCGAAAAAACTATAATAAAAAACTCCACCTTATAAACAGAAAACTACCCAGTGCATCCATAATCCAACACGCTTGCATCTTGACTTGCCATAGGTAAATGATGACCCACAAGTATAGGGGATCGCAACAGTCTTCGAGGGAAGTAAAACCCAATTTATTGATTCGACACAAGGGGAGCCAAAGAATACTTGAGAGCCTTAACAGCGGAGTTGTCAATTCAGCTGCACCTGTGAATAGTCTTGCTCGACACAGATTATCAGTAGCAACAGTTTTATAGCAGTAGTAGCGGTGAAATAATAGCAGCAGTAAACAGAGACAGCAGTAGTGATTGCAGTAAACAGTAGGATTAAAACACTGTAGGCATAGGGATGGATGAACGGGCGCTGCATGGATAAGATAGCTCATATAATAATCAAGACATAGGCATTGCAGATAATAATGATAAAGCATCCAAGTACTAAGTAAACGTAGGCATGTGTTCCGTATATAGTCGTACGTGCTCGCAATGAGAAACTTGTACAACATCTTCTGTCCTACCAGCCGGTGGCAGCCGGGCCTCAAGGGAATCTACTGGTAATTAAGGTACTCCTTTTAATAAGTACCGGAGCAAAGCATTAACACGCAGTGAACACATGTGATCCTCACATCGCAGCCATTCCCCTCGGCTGTCCCAATTATTGTCACTTTGGGACCGCGGGTTCCGGACAACAATATGTGTATACAACTTGCAGGTATGATCAATAAACAGTGCATATCATTATGAAACAATAACATGTTCAGATCTGAAATCATGGCACTCGGGCCCTAGTGACAAGCATTAAGCTCAACAAGTTGCAACAACATCAATAAGTACTAACAACGGATACTGGGCACCATGCCCTAATGATCTTATAGCTTATTACATGAACAATCTCATCCAATCCCTACCATCCCCCTCAGCCTACAGCAGGGAATTACTCACACATGGATGGGGGAAACATGGATGGTCGATGGAGAAGCGTCGGTGATGATGATGGCGATGATCTCCTCCAATTCCCCGTCCCGGCGGAGTGCCAGAACGGAGTTTCTGGTCCCCGAAATAGGTTTCGCGATGGTGGCGGCGTACGGTGATGTTTCTGGATGAAGTGGACGACCCCCCGACGTTTTTAGGTCAGAAGGGTTAAGTAGTCGAAAGGGGGACTCGGGGAGGTGCCCGAGGCCCTCCTCATAGGCTGGCGCGGCAGGCCCCTTGGCCGCGCCACCATGTGGTTTGGGCCACTCGTGGCCCATCTCCGCCTCCCCTTCTGGCTCCGTGAGTCTTCTGGTAAAATAGGAGGTTTGCGATCTTTTCTGGTGTTTTTCCCGAAAGTTGACTTTCTGCACAAAAACAAGACACCAGGGCAATTCTGCTGAAAACAGCGTTAGTCCGCATTAGTTGTATTCAAAACACACAAGTTAGAGGTAAAACAATAGCAAAAGTGTTCGGGAAAGTAGATACGTTTTGGACGTATCAACTCCCCCCAAGCTTAGCTTATTGCTTGTCCTCAAGCAATTCAGTTAACAACTGAGTGCGATAAAAGACTTTCACGAACACATTTGCTTCATATGATGCATATATTCTCACTATATGTACAAATGCTTAAGCAATTCAAGATGAGGCAAATGCAAATAATGTCACTCAATAGGCATGTAAACTATGAAAAGATACCAACATACTAATAGCAACAAACATGAAACATATTAATTCACAAGATTGTAATGCTCATAATAGGATATGATAAGATGGTATCTCGCTTGCCCGTTTTTGTACAGCAAAACATAAATGCCCAGGCACCTCTGAAGTTCATGGGAAGACTAGAATCAAAGATATCAAAGATAAAAGCATCAAAGTTATATCATAGTTAACCACATTCTGGGACAAGCACATTACACTAAGAATGACAACTATGCTCTCGAGAAAGTGCTCAAAGAAAGGATGGTGACTCAACATGAAAGTAAAAGATTGGCCCTTCGCAGAGGGAAGCAGAGATTATCATGTGCTAGAGCTTTTCATTTTTAAAACAGAAGCAAAATTGTTTTGGGAAGTGTTTGTTGTTGTCAACGAATGGTAGTGGGTACTCTAACCCCCTTGTCAACCAGACTTTCAAGAGCGGCTCCCATGAAGGACGTTATTTCTACCAGCAAGGTAGATCATCCCTCTTCTCTTTTGTTTACACATGTATTTTAGTTTCATTATGGGTGACACTCCCCCCAACCTTTGCTTGCACAAGCCATGGCTAACCGAATCCTCGGGTGCCTTCCAACATTCACATACCATGGAGGAGTGTCTATTGCAAAATTAAGTTGCTTACTGATAAATCAGGGCAAAACATGTGAAGAGAATTATTAATGAAAGTTGTAATTAATTGGGGCTGGGCACCCCGTTGCCAGCTCTTTTTGCAAAATTATTGGATAAGCGGATGTATATGCCACTAGTCCATTGGTGAAAGTCTGTCAGAAGTAAATGACAAGATTGAAAGATAAAACACCACATACTTCCTCATGAGCTATAAAACATTGACACAAATTGAGAAGTACTTTGAAGGTTTTAAAGGTAGCACATGAAAATTTACTTGAATGGTTCGAAATGCCATGCATAGGTATTTATGGTGGACACTTTGGAATAACTTGGTTTTCATGGTTTTGGAAGCACGAGCAGCATTCCCGCTCAGTACAAGTGAAGGCTAGCAATAGACTGGGAAGCGACAATCAAGAGAGCAATAACCGTCATAATCATGCTTGCGACAAAATGAAATTAATTGAGACATAAAAGTGATACAAGAACTCTGAGTCAAAATAAATCATCAAGGCTTAATTGACTTTTGTTTTTCAGTCATACGCATGCATGAGCATGTGCCAAGTCAATTCAAAATTCTTCAGAGGAGGATACCACAATGTCATACCCTCTATGAATAGAACAATGCAAGCAAACATCAACATAACATGCTACCACTATTAATAAATTGGGACCGATCATGAGAGAACAAGAACTACTAAGCATCCACTAAATGACATATACCTCACATGAACCAACTAAGCATGCTCACATAGATGAGTATATGTACAAAAATGAAAACAAATGGAGTTCATACCAGCCTCTCACCCCAACTCAAGTTGTTGTAGATCATCCTTATTGCTTTTTCACTTGTGTTGCTTCGAATGATAAGAATGAAAACCAAGCTCCATCGGAGTCACGGATGGCTGTCCAACTCTGAAAACACTATACAAAACCAAAAAGAAACAACAAATATTTTTGGGTTTTCGAGTTTTTGAAACAAGAGCAAAAAGAAACAACAATAAAGCAAAATATTTTTGGATTTTTGAATAACAAACCGAATTTTAAAACTAAGCAAACTAATACTGAAACTTAAAGAAACAAATGAAGAGAAACAACAGAAATATTTTTGGTCTTTTTGTGTTTTGGAATGCAGCAATAAAAGGTAAACAATTAAAAAGAAAGAAAGAAAACTGCAACATGGATATACAAAGTATCGACAAGATATGATATGTAAATGAGTGAGATGTCGATATACCTCCCCCCAAGCTTAGGCTTTTGGCCTAAGTGGAGATCAATAATAACGCGGGTAGAACTCCAAGCCGGCGGGTCATACTGGGCGTGCTCAACATCCGGCTCCGCTGAGGAAGATGAGGCAGAGGGTCCAGCATCCCAGGATAGGGGCGCGAGCCCCCAGTCCCGGAAAACTGAGTGGAGTCCTCGTCCGCCCATTCTCCATCGTCCTCTGTGTGCAGGGCATGATCCCTCAAGTATGCATCGAATTCATCCTCGGTGACTGACCAAACATTCCTGAAACCAAGATCAAACAAACGTGGTGCAGGCAAAGCGACTATTCGCTCAGATTTAACCATTTTCCACCTCCCCTTCTTGGCAAAAGGCACCTCATAAGATAGATTATTCAAAGTAGACCAACTAGTAACAAAGCCATGCCTCCCCATGGAAGCAAAATCGAGCCTCTCTAAAGGAAGCTGCAAATCATTAGGGAGAGCTACTACACCATGCATAGCTAATAAACGAGAAGCAATGAGTCCTCCACAAAATCCACCTTTCTCGCGATTGGCAGCAATGCGAAAGGCTATCAAGGCACCCAAATTATAACTCTTATCATGTTGCAAGGCTGCTGCTAGGAAAGCTAAATCAGGAATGGATAATTTATTTGCAGTCTTCCTAGCAAGTACACACCTCGTAATGAAGTAAGCAAAATATCGAATGCATGGAAATTGAATACTTCGAATTTTACCGCTTTCATCTGAGTAGGTTCTTCCTTGACATATTACCTCGTATAGGTCCGTCAAATGCTTGGGTTGCCCATGTATCTTCCCTCGTGATCCCCATTGCGGCACCCTAATTGCTGCACAAAAAGCATCAAAAGGCAAGTGGACACTTTTGTTGTAAATTTTATAGTGAACCATAGGGTTAGGTGAAGACCAATCAAATCTAAAGTCCTGCACCACAGACACAGTTAACTTTGCATATTGGTAGGGTTCTCCCTCTACAAAATCACTCAATCCTGTATTAGAGACAAGAGTACGAAAATCACGCAAGATCCCCGAACTTCTCATAAATTCCAAGCATGGATAGCAGGATGGGAACACTCCTTCTTCACGATGGATCCCCATGACCTCAGGAACCACCAATTCATATTGATTTAGTTGGTGTTCATTTCCCTCCATCCTCTGAAATTTTTGACACATATCATAAAAATTATCTTTGAAGCATACAAATGAGGGGAACTACTATATGGACTTGCTAGAGGACTAAACATGCATCAAAACTGATTATATCAACATAGAACAAGCATGCATACTCACTTAACAAGTCACCTACAGCAGCAAAATACTCAAGGTATACTTACTAAACAAAATTCTACTTGGATACATGGAGGAGTCACATACCGGAGAGCAAATGGTCCAAATTTCAGCAACAAAGATGGGCTGAGCAAGGAGATCGAAAAATCTCGAGCAAGAGCAGCAAGAACACGGGTTTGAGCAATGGTGGTGTGTTTGTCGGGAGAGAGAAAGAAATGAGAGGAAGATGGGTGAGTGGAGGGCCAGGTGGGGCCCACACCATGCCACGGCGCGGCCACACCCCTGCCGCGCGGTGGGGTGGTGTGGTGGCATGGTGGGTCCCCCTGGTCAGCTCCAGGCACTCCCACATTCCTCTTTAAAAACTAATATTTATGGTATAATTTTCAGAAATTTTTGAAAACTTTCATTTTGCACATTTTCTGGATATTTAAATAATAAACTTAGAGCAGAAATAGAATTTTATAAATTCAACAACTAAACTTTGCAAGTTCACAACAGTAGGTAAAACAAAGTTGAAGAAAGAAATGTTGTTTAGCTCTTTTATGTATGCAAATACATTTGATAGCAAGGTTGATCAAGTCTTGGCACCAAATAAATTTACATGACACAAATGATTTAAACATCATGAAACACTCATGTTACCTTGTATTGTATTGATATGGATCCAATCATAATGTTTTGATATCCTTCTTGATGATCATATATAGGGCAATCAATACTTCCCACTTTGATAGTTTTAAAATTGGAGATGGTATTGACTCCATAAATCTTGTCAACTTTCTTGGGGAAATAAACAGTATGTTCTTTATCATTAACATTGAAAGTTACTTTTCCTTTATTGCAATCAATAACAGCACCTGCAGTATTTAGAAAAGGTCTTCCAAGAATAATAGACATATTATCATCTTCAGGCATTTCAAGAACAACAAAATCAGTCAAAATTAAACAATTGTTAGCTACTTGAACAGGGACATCCTCACAAATGCCAACAGGAACAGCAGTAGATTTATCAGCCATTTGCAAAGATATATCAGTAGGTATCAATTTATCAAGATAGAGTCTCTTATAAAGAGAAAAAGGCATAACACTAACTCCTGCTCCCAAATCACATAAGCAGTTCTAACATAATTATTCTTGATGGAGCAAGGGATGGTTGGTATACCTGGATCTCCAAGCTTCTTAGGAACCTTGCCATTGAAAGAATAATTAGCAAGCATAGTAGAAATTTCCTCATTAGGAATTTTCCTCTTGTTAGAAACAATATCTTTCATATACTTTGAGTAAGGAGGCAATTTAATAGCATCAGTCAAAGGAATTTGCAAAACAAGGGTTTCATCCATTCACAAATTTATTATAATGTTCTTCTTCCTTTGATTTTAGTTTCTTAGTTGGAAAAGGCATTTGCTTTTGAACCCAAGGTTCCCTTTCATTACCATGTTTCTTAGCAATGAAATCTTCCTTAGTGTACTTTGTGTTTTTAGTATGCTTTTCAGGTTCCTTTTCACTAACTTCTTTATCAAGAGCATCATTTTTATCCTTATCACTATCAAGTTCATTACCACTTTCAGTTTCAGCATCAGAGATAGATATACTATTAGGATCATTAACAGTTTCAGAGGATTCTACAACATTTTTATGTTTCTTCTTCTTCTTTTTCTTAGAAGGAGAAACTGGATTTTCAGCTAGTTGAGAATCTTGTTCAATTCTTTTAGGATGTCCCTCAGGATATAAAGGATCCTGAGTATGAGCTCCACTTCTAGTGCTAACATAGACAGGTTTTAATTTTTCCTTAGAAGCATTGGCTAACATGTCTTGTTGCACTTTAGTGAGTTGATCAATTTGAGTTTGAACCATATGGAAATGTTTAATAAGCATCTTAACATCATTGGAGGTTCTCTCCACAATATCATGCAACTTACTAATAGCTAGAGAATTTTCATGCAAATGATTCTCTACTCTCATATTAAAATTATCTTGCTTAATAACATAATTATCAAATTCATCTAAGCATTGATCAGGTGGTTTAGAGTAGGGAATATCTCCTTCATCGAACCTGTGGAGAGAGTGAACCTCAATTATGGATGGATGAGGAATTGGCTTACACAAATCTTCAATAGGTGGAAGGTTCTTCACATCTTCAGATTTAATACCCTTCTCAATGAGAGTCTTCTTGGCCTCCCTCATTGTTTCATCATTCAATTCAATCATACCTCCCCTCTTCTTTGATATTGGTGTCGGTGTAGGTGTGGGGGTCGGCGCAGGTAGAGTCCAATCATCATAATTCTGGCTGATTTTAGCCAATAATTCTTCAGCTTCTTCAGGGGTTCTTTTCCTGAAAACACAACTAGCACAACTATCCAGATATGCTCTAGATTCAATAGTTAGTCCACTGTAAAATATATCAAGTAGATCATGCTTTTCCAAATCATGTCCAGGCCGAGCTCTGATAAGAGAGCAAAACCTTGTCCATGCCTCTGGAAGTTTCTCTTCATCTTCCTGGTCAAAGTTATAAATTCTTTGCAAAGCATCATGTTTAGCACTAGCAGGGAAATATTTCTGAAAGAAAACATCAAGCAAACCAGTAGGACTAGTAATAGAACCAGGAGACAAGTTGTTATACCAAGCTTTAGCATCATCTTTTAATGAGAAAGGAAAAATCTTAGCAACAAAGTAGCTACGCTTCTTAATATCATCAGAAAATAAGCCACTCAAAGTAGAGAGCTCATTCATGTGCTCTACAGCACTTTCACTCTTAGTGCCACAAAAAGGAGTTTTCTCAACAATAGATATATGAGATAAATCAAGAGAAAAATCATAATCCTTATCTTTAATGTTTATAGGAGAAGTGGCAAACTTAGGATCAGGTGACAACTTGTATTTAACAGCATGTTGTGCAAGAAAATTTCTCATATTACTTGCACCAGTAGTAGCATTACATTTATCAATAAAATCATCATCAAGTTCCACATAAGTTTCATCAGGATCATCATCACAAGTATAATCCCTTAACTCAGGTGAATAAACAGGAGTAGTAGGACTTCCATTAGGTGTTCTAGTATTTTCAAGTTGTTTAGACTTAGCAATAGCAGCATCTAAAAGTGGACCTAATGAAATATTCTCATCAATCACAGTAGAAGCATCATCAACATTATCAGAGGCAATTTCAGATTCAGCAGTAGTACCAACACGTGAAGATTGTGGTGGTGTAACAAGTTGACTCAATACAGATGGTGAGTCAAGAGCAGCAGAGGTACTAAGTGTCGTACCTTTTCTTGTAGTGGAGGGCAATACATGGACCCTCTCATCACGAGCTTTACCCATGATGAATAAATTTCAGCGAGCAGTATAGATCACAAGTGAACTCCCAAATAAAGCTATGCTCCCCGGCAACGGCGCCAGAAAATAGTCTTGATGACCCACAAGTATAGGGGATCGCAACAGTCTTCGAGGGAAGTAAAACCCAATTTATTGATTCGACACAAGGGGAGCCAAAGAATACTTGAGAGCCTTAACAGCGGAGTTGTCAATTCAGCTGCACCTGTGAATAGTCTTGCTCGACACAGATTATCAGTAGCAACAGTTTTATAGCAGTAGTAGCGGTGAAATAATAGCAGCAGTAAATAGAGACAGCAGTAGTGATTGCAGTAAACAGTAGGATTAAAACACTGTAGGCATAGGGATGGATGAACGGGCGCTGCATGGATAAGATAGCTCATATAATAATCAAGACATAGGCATTGCAGATAATAATGATAAAGCATCCAAGTACTAAGTAAACGTAGGCATGTGTTCCGTATATAGTCGTACGTGCTCGCAATGAGAAACTTGTACAACATCTTCTGTCCTACCAGCCGGTGGCAGCCGGGCCTCAAGGGAATCTACTGGTAATTAAGGTACTCCTTTTAATAAGTACCGGAGCAAAGCATTAACACGCAGTGAACACATGTGATCCTCACATCGCAGCCATTCCCCTCGGCTGTCCCAATTATTGTCACTTTGGGACCGCGGGTTCCGGACAACAATATGTGTATACAACTTGCAGGTATGATCAATAAACAGTGCATATCATTATGAAACAATAACATGTTCAGATCTGAAATCATGGCACTCGGGCCCTAGTGACAAGCATTAAGCTCAACAAGTTGCAACAACATCAATAAGTACTAACAACGGATACTGGGCACCATGCCCTAATGATCTTATAGCTTATTACATGAACAATCTCATCCAATCCCTACCATCCCCCTCAGCCTACAGCAGGGAATTACTCACACATGGATGGGGGAAACATGGATGGTCGATGGAGAAGCGTCGGTGATGATGATGGCGATGATCTCCTCCAATTCCCCGTCCCGGCGGAGTGCCAGAACGGAGTTTCTGGTCCCCGAAATAGGTTTCGCGATGGTGGCGGCGTACGGTGATGTTTCTGGATGAAGTGGACGACCCCCCGACGTTTTTAGGTCAGAAGGGTTAAGTAGTCGAAAGGGGGACTCGGGGAGGTGCCCGAGGCGCCCTCCTCATAGGCTGGCGCGGCAGGCCCCTTGGCCGCGCCACCATGTGGTTTGGGCCACTCGTGGCCCATCTCCGCCTCCCCTTCTGGCTCCGTGAGTCTTCTGGTAAAATAGGAGGTTTGCGATCTTTTCTGGTGTTTTTCCCGAAAGTTGACTTTCTGCACAAAAACAAGACACCAGGGCAATTCTGCTGAAAACAGCGTTAGTCCGCATTAGTTGTATTCAAAACACACAAGTTAGAGGTAAAACAATAGCAAAAGTGTTCGGGAAAGTAGATACGTTTTGGACGTATCAGTAAACCTTTGTGTCACGATCCAACAACGAAAGATCATACTCCATGATATTTATGAGCAGATAATCTGTGCACAAAGTAGTACAAGCTAAAGAAAATTCTTTGCGGAATTAAATTGCAGCAAATAACTAAGATAAATTGCACTTGGTAGATGTTTGGGGTGGTCGGGTGGACGTAGCAATTAGAGATCAATGAATTAATCCTATCTTCACGTGAGATAACAACCACGTGAAGTAGCTGCAGCTGATCAATCTTTATTTCTTACCTCGGGACTTGATGTAAGCTGATCGATGCAGCACTTCCACGGTGACTTGGTGAACGATCTAGGACTTCACGTGTCAAAGCCGACCAACCTGGTACTCACGGTGATCCACACGAAGCTGCTCTCACACGGAATTAATACCGACTAGAGAATAGGAAAAACGGTGGATCGGAAACAGTACCAGATACTTTGACGCGGCCAATCCAAAACTGCAGACGGACGGACCGGCAAGGCGGCGCATGGGACGCCGATGGAAAAATGTGAAGTCTCGATCTCGGATCTGGTAACAGGAAGGATGCTTGATCTTCGTGCAGCTGCATGATGCCACAAGATTGTGGCGGTTGATCCAATTGATGCTGCGCCGTTGCTGTCCCGGGAGCGCAACGGAAAGTCTACCGGGACAGTGGTCGAGAAACCAAGCGAACAAAGTTCTTCGTGTAGTCGAATTCAACTCGTCTAAATGAGTTTCTAGTTCTATTGGGGTTGCATATTTAGCTTATCTCGTCTTGTTTGGGACGGAGCATCGTTGTTGTTTAAAATTCAAATGTAATTTGATCTTAAAAAACATTATTTGGAACGCTTTTATTTGAATATTGCCTTGTACACTTTGTTTCCACGTGCTTTATTTGCTTGGTTTACTGCTGAACCCTAGTACTTGTGTATGTTCTCTGTTCTGAGACTAAGGGCGTGTTTGGTAGCCCGGCTCACCTCAGATTTTCTCTCCTCATGCACCATTTAGGTGTTTGGTAGCACGTATTAACAGTTTGGGCCATGTCCGCTTCGCACCGAAAAGGCCTCTCAGCCAGGCTGAGTAGAGAAGCTCGAATCGAGCTTCGCTACCCATCCCGGCCGAGTTGATCCGCGCCTCGCTCCATAGGATAACCCTCCACCGCTCTTCTCTCTCCCTCACCCCTGTCTCTCTCTCCTGCAGCCCGCACCAAATCAGCCCGTCGTTCCTCCACTCCACCCCTAATTCTCCCAGATCTGGCAGCCATGGAGCTCCATCCCCACCTCCAGATTTGCGTCATTGCCAGCCCTTCCCGACGCCCAGCTGCCGGAACTTTCCCATCCCTTGAGGCCCGTGCTGCTTCCCTGTACTCCAGCTCGACGCCGTCGCCGACTGCTTCCCCGACCTCCAGCTCCACGCCGCTGCCGGCCCTTCCCGGGCCTCTAGCTGTGCGTAGACGCTCCCCATCATGCGTAGGCACGTGCAGCTGGCTCGGCTGTGTTCCATCAACGCCTTTCCCCGACCTCCAACTTTGCGCCCACGGTTCATAGGCTGCAGAGCACTGTTTGCTCTATTTCTTTGTTTTTATGGGATGTTTGCTCTATTTCTATTAGCAAATGTCTGCTAGCAATTTTTTGTGCCGTATTGAGACTTGTATCATATCCATGGGCTGCAGTCCGTTCTTCTTAGCAATTTTCAGTTGGTGAATTTTGTTGGCGAGTTTCTGGTAGCAACTTCCGTACAATATTGAGACTTCTAATTAATTTCTGCTAGCAAATTTTGCTCAATTTGGTGCCATATTGGGTGCTGGAAATTAATTTCTGTTAGCAATTTTTGCTCAACTTTCTAGGTACTTTATGAGATAATTTATTTAACTGTGTCTATGAAATGTTAGAACTTTGTTCCAGATTGGTATCATTACCACTTTAGAGAAGAGGTAACCATATCTTACCGGATACAATCTATCAAACAACATCTCCACTAAGCATGTCCCTATCGACACAGGCTACCAAACAATAGGTACTTGTATGCACTGAGCAGAGCTAGGGTCAGCATGTATGGGTGTAGATAGTCATGCCAAGTCATACGGGCTACCAAACACGCCCTAACTTCCATACAGTACACACATATATTACCCCTGCAGCAGTCGTCCACTACAAAGTCAACCACGTGTATAAGAAATGGGTGTGTGACCGTATTAACTTGCACCTTGCAGGTATCTTAATTTTTAGCCTTTTTTGTACAAAATATGATTTTAATGATGTCGGATTATCCTGTAATGGTGGAGCAGTTAAGATTTTTCTGTTTTGTCCACAGTTCAAACCATATTTTCGCCTTCACACATAAATTACCTTGTGGAGAAATTAACATCACCCAAGACCTTGAGCTGGCACCTGATGTAAATGTTTGAGCTAACTGTATTCCTCCCAATGAAACAAAATAATGTAATTTTCTTGCTTCACGTGTTGTCTAAAAGTTTTTTGTTGACTTGCACGATACAAACTAGTGAAAGATCATAGTTAAGACAAGGGAGCCTTACAACTCAAACCATGAAGTTAAGAGTGCATGTTAGCTTTGTACGTGTTGATGTACTACTTTTGCGTGTAAACACCTCTGAGAGACTGAGCCGACGGATCATGTCTTTAGATTGACGAAGTCACCACGAACGTCTCGCTGTCGACGGGAACGTCGTCTCCCACTGAGAAATATTCCACCTAAATGAGACACACCAAACCTAATCTGATTATGTTCTGTATTGTCCTCCCAACGCGCATCATCACCCACTTTGACTGCTTGAGGCACTGTGTCAAACCCTAAAATATGGCAAGTTTGAAACCTCTCTGAAAGTATCGGAACAATACAGAACATAATCAATTAACTCTGAGAGGAACACAGCTCCACTCGTCCCCGCATCGCTCCCAGGGGGCGATACGGGCGACCACCTCGCGACCTCCTCCCCCCCCCCCGTTTCCTCTCCTCCTCGCCGCCGTCAGGCGTAGCCCGCCGGGCAAAGCTCAGGAGGTAGCCGCGGCGGAGGGCGCTCCTCCCTCTCGCGCGGGGGTCTCCGGCTGGGCGACGCGGCGCCCTGGACGGCGTGTTGCTGCGGCGGAGCTAGTACGCCGGGGCGGCGGCCCCGGGTTTCTTCGGCGGTGTGCGCGGCCGTGGTGGCTGTGCGGGCAGCGCTGCGGCCCGTGCTGGCGGCGGGCACCATGGATGCGATGGCAGCACGAGCTCGGCCGTCCGGGCCCGATCTGGTCCTGGCGGGCCCGAGTGGTCTTCGATCTAGCGTGGGTGGTTGTCTTCAAGGAGTTCTGCGGCACGCTTTGCTGGTGGTCGTGGGGCAGTCGGCAGGCGCTGGCTGCTCCGACGGTGTCGTCTCTGCAGGTCGGCCGCGCGGCCGTGTACTTCTCTTGGGCAACGGCGCAAGCAAGGTTGGGATGCGCAGGTGCCGTCTTTGCCCGTGCACTCTGCTGGTGGCCGCGGGGCTACTGCGGCGTGGCGGCATGGGCGGATGCGGCTCCGGCCGCCTATCCACGGCGGGTTGCACGGTTGTGGAAGCCGGGGCGGCGGCCCCGGGGAACTAGATGTCGGCAGCAGCGGCGCGCAGGCGGCGCACGCTCGTGGCATGGTCTGGTCGTCGCGACCCAGCTCGGGAGGCGGTGGATCCGGCGCCTTGGTCGCCGGATCTGGCGAGGTGGGCTGCTGCCATGGCCCCTCGGCTGGTGACTTTGGTCTGCCGCGGCTGGTGCGGTCGTTGTTGGAGTTGGCGGTTCACCGGCGAAGTTCCGCTCCGGCTCACGTGGCGAGGTCTAGGTGTTCCGGGCGAAAGCCTCGCACCGGTTTTTGTATGGTGCCGACGATGACGACGCCTCGGCGCGTCGCTACTCCTTCTTGAAGGCATCGTTGTGGAACCCGGCTCTCTCCACACCTCGAAGGCCAAGTTTTCTTCGGGTGAAAACCCAACTCCGTTGGAGTGGGCGGTGGCGGCGTCCTCGTCGTTATCTTCTTGAAGACACCGTCTTGAAGTACTTGGTGCTTTGTGGGAGCCGAGTAGCGTAGCTCGCCGGTGAGGTTGGAGGATGCCGGGGCGGCGGCCCCGGACGGTGGTTGTGCGCCGAGGCGGCGGCCTCGGAAGAAGTTTTGTAGCATTTTGTTTCTTGGCTTTTTTCTCTTAATCTTCTTTTCGGTTATTCATTTGCCTAAGGGCTGCTTGTACATATTCTACCTACTATTAATCGAAAAGCCAGCAATTGCTGGATCTTTCAAAAATTAACTCTGAGAAACCTGGAGATCCTGCTGGAAACATAGGCACCAAAAAAACCAATAGTGTTTTTGGCTCCAAACTCAGCAACTCCCTGTATCGTCTTGTTAACCATGTCAACACTCAACAGCAAGGACGCATGCCTCTCTGTCCCGGTAGTCAACCATGGCAAGGAAGTAAACAATGCCGTCTTCTTGCTGTAGGCTCAGCACTGGTAGGCCCAACGTGGATTCTCTTGGATTCTACAGTCACATTGCCAACCTGCACGTTCGGCACCGACTTGAAACAGTCATCGGAATCGAGCGAGGATACCTTTCTCCAAGATGCCCGTGCCAGCAGCGACGGATCGGTGCCGCCGACGGGCAAGCTCCATGCGGCCGCCTTCCAGCCGTCGTAGGTGACGCCGCGATCGGCCGTGAGGGAGCCCGGGACGATGCGGATCTGCAGCTGCGTGAACTTGATACAACCGTCGACGAGAGTAACGTCCCGGCTGGACCTAGGGTCGCCGCCAGTCGAGACTCCCTTGCTTGCCGGGATGAGCTTCTTCGGCAGGTTGACGAGGCGAATCGTGGGGCTCTCGGCGAGCACGTCGCAGAAGAGGATGTCGTGCTCGAGATCGACCCATGCGGCCATGCCACCAATCCGTCGTCGCCTCCAATGGCGAGCGTCTTGTACGTAATATGGTGATAGTACGGCGCGTTTCCCGGCGTCGTCGCCTTCTTGATGCTCCAGGTGGCTGTCACGGAATGATAGAGGCAGAGATCGTGACGCATTCTTTGGAGAAGCGGGTAGCGCTTAGCAGCAACGACGTAGCTGTAGACGTCGCAGCAGTGGTCCTCCTCTTGCTTGGTGGCGTCGAAGCTGTGGTTGATGCAGCGGCGCAAGAGGGCAACCGTTGGTTCCTGAATCTTGTAGCGGTGCCCGGGGCTGGGGAGGTGCTCGAGCGACGGGAGCCGTCCCTTGGTGCCGGCGTCGTAAACGAAGTACTCTGTCGTCTGGGTATTGCCGGTGTCGGATATATAGGGGAAGATGGCCCTGAGGAGGACGAGGGGCCCCTCCGTGGCGAGGATGGTCGGCGGGAGGTCGAAATCGTCGTGGCCGTAGCGGGAGGCGTGTGCGCAGAAGTAGGAGACTCTCGGAGGGGCGGCGACGCAGAATGTGAACTTGATGCTGCCTCTGAGGTCGGGGCCCCGCAGCTCGCAGGAGGCGGTGGTGGCGTTCCTGCGGTCGGCGAAGTAGGCGAATTTCTGCACAAGAACGAACTCCGGTGGGTTGGCGGCGGCTGCCTTTTCTTCGTCGTCGAGGTATCCGTACGCAGGCGGAGGGAGTGGTTCATCCATCTCCATCGTCACTCAGCTAATTGAGAGGGATGTCTCCACACTCTTCGTCCTGGTCAGGCGGAGCCGCGGAGGGAGTAGTTCTTCTCAGGTTTACTCAATCACACCAGAAAATAAAATCGATGAAGTGCCGTTTGTGATCCCGAACTTGGATTCCTTGGTCGTTGCCTCGTCAAGTGTAACTATGTAAGGAGAAAATCTATCACCCAATGTCAGTCGGAGATCGAGATGGATTCGACACCAACACTTGGATGTTGACACACCCGGAGCAGACAACGCCGGCCGGACCCCGGAGCACTCCCTCCCACCTCTTCACGGTGGCGGCCATGGCGGCTGTGAGCTCAGCCAGCTGGATCCTTGCCATGCTCCAGGACCCGGCGGAGGAGCTCGAGCGGCACGCACTCGCCAGCCTCAGCTCCGTCTTCCACCTCTTCTGCCCGGAGATTTCCACCAGCAATCCCACGATGTGAGACCCTCTCCCCTCTCTCGTTCCCCTGCAATACCTAGTTTCCGCGGCCTTGGTCTACGCCGCAATCGCATTGGCAGTTGCTGTGCTCTGTCCCCACGATTCGTTCGGACGTCTTGGTTCTCAGGCGAGTTATTAGCATACAACCACCACATTTCACGTGAAATTTCGAAAAATACACCACTTTGTGTTTTGATCGCAGGTACCCGCGAAATCTGTTGCAATGTGCGCTAAAAACATATTTGAACAAAAATTGACACGATTTCTGACAGGTGGGACCTAGAGCTTACGTGGTAAAACATGTTGACTTTTTGCCAAGGTGGCACAATGGGCCCACAACTCAGACAATAAAAAATTACATATCTCAAAAAGTATAAAAAGATCCCACGGACGCTTGATTCCTTCCGCGGGTGGCCGCCGCGGTTGATCCCGACCATCTCGACCTCCTCCGGACTTTCTCCGACTCCGGCGAGCAGAGCAGCGCGCATCTGGCACGACGCGGCGGCGGTGCGCATCTGGCACGGCACGGCGGCGGTGACCACGAATTTCGGAGACGTGGCCTGTGGTGGCGTTGAGGGAGCCTAGAACTCGCTCGTCTCCGGGAGACTCTGGGCAGGAGGCGCAGAGGGGACGCGCAGGCGGGCGGGTCTGCGTGGCGGTTGACCGACGCGGCGGAGGGAGCGGGATGCAGAGAGGCGCAGGCCGATGCGGGCAGAGGGAGCATGAGAAGCTAGCTAAACTGCACTAGATCCAAAATAGACGCAACGAGCTCAGCTAGCGCATCATGGCAGTGTGGACGGGGGCGGCCGGGGCGGGTGGGCGTGTGCGACCACGGTGTTGGGAGACCGTGCAGCTTGCGGCGAGCAATCCGAGCACGACGGTCCGGCGAGCAACCGGCCAGACGCACGAGGTCATTTTTTCTGATTTTTGTATTGGGTTGAAGAGTCAAACGGTGCCACGTCATTACTTATAGGTGGGTCCCACCAGTCAGAAACTGTGTCAATTCGTGTTCAATCGACTATTAGCGCACATTGCAACAAATTTCGTGAATATCGGCGGGTATCTGCGATTAAAACACAAAGCGATGGTTTTTCGAAATTTCACGTGAAATGTGGTGGTTCTATGCTTTTTTTTACGGGGAAGCCACTACGGTATGCTTTATTAATTTCAAATCACAGATACATCGTCAGCTAATACATGCAAAAGAAAATCTGGGGGATCATCAAGCCAAGTAATCGACTGATTTCCCTCTGATTTACTAGCAAAAACATGTGCTGCCACATTAGCTTCCCTAGGACAGTGACTAAAAACAACTTCAGTAAAATTGCGACAAAGTAAGGTGCACTCCTCGTAGATTGCAGCCGCAGGCCCGAGCGAGTTGCCCCCTTCATTCATCACTTCAACCACGTCGACACAGTCAGAGTTTACCTCAATTCGGTTACAGCCAAATTGGCCAGCTAGCAACACGAAGCGCATGAGCCTCCGCAGTCGACGGATCAGATACAAATGGGATCCCACGTGAACTAGCTGCCAGGAAAAACCCTCTATCATTACGTAGTATGGTTCCCGTACTTCCTGTACCTGACTCGTAGCTGAACCCTGCATCCACATTCAGTTTAATATAATGCTCCCTTGGCTTAATCCAGCCATGTCTGTTGATGCCGCTACTCTTCTTCTTTCCCGCGAGAAGTTCAACGTCAAGGCTGCTATGGCCTGTGCCGTTCTAGCCGGAGCTTGTACTGTCTCGCCATGGGTAGCATGTCTCCGTTCCCATGGTGGTTCTATGCTAATAACTCTTCTGAGGCGGATTTTAGTTTTTAGAATAAAAGACAATTACAAGGCCATATGGCGCAAAGGTGAAATCTGAGCCGTCCGTTTTGTCCATCCGACAGATGAGATTCGTCGTTGACTGACGGACGAAAACGGACAAATTTGATCTGTCGGACGAATGAAAACGAATGGCCCGGATTTCACCTTGGCGCCATATGGCCTTGTAGAAAACCGTCTTTTTTTTTGAATTGCTTCGATGATTGACGATGACTGCGGAAGAGAAGTTGGTGTAGATGCTACTGCCGTCGCGCGATTCGTTTGGGTTCGATTTGGTTCTGATCAATTAACATGGGGTTCAGGGGATTCAGTGCACCAGTTTTGAGCTTCTCGATCTTCAGAAGGCTTCAAGTGAAATTCGACAGCTTTTTAGCTGAAAAACTGGACCTTTTGTAGTCCCTTATTCGCAGTTGGATATACTGAGAGTTTTTTTCGAGTGGAGTGTGAGCTTAGGACTGGTGATTCTCGCAGTTGATTTACAAATTTATTAATTGTTACAGGAAAATGTAAAGATAATCGGTGCCAAGCTGGCTACTGAAAGACCACCACTCCACAACGTCCCAAGGCCCAGCAGGACACGCAAGGCCAACCCACGCGTCTCAGGTCCCGACTGGGTGAAGTGATCAGCATAAGCTGCACTATCCGAGGAGATGGGCGTCGAAGATCGATCACGGCACGGCGGCGGCTTTGCTCCCATCTTATCTGTTCTTTCTATTCAGCACACTTGTGCTTGTATCAATCGCCTGTAACCAAATCAGAGACACATATACTCGAGTGATTCATATACCTGATGCCATAGCTAACAGTGGTCAGTGGGTGCTACAACAGGAGGTAGAACCTAGCCATGGTGTCGGATTATCTTGTAATATTGCGTTGCTCCATTTCGTGTCAGCATACTACTCTTGTAATTTGTGTTTGCGTCTTTCCGAGTTTTTTTTTTTGATAGAACTTACCCACTTTATTGATCACTTAAACAGAGTCAATACAAATTGTTTCCCGGATACAATCCGGGGGCACACCACGCCAAATAGACTTACAAGAAAACTCCAAGGAACGAGCTAAATAATGTGCAGCAAAGTTCTGTAAACGACTAACAAAGACAACTGAACACTTGTTGAAACCAGCGACCAGCAACCTGATATCCTGAATGACTGTTAGACTATATGGATTCGGTTTGTAATTCTATTAGACTTGTGCCTCAAGTTAGGGTTTAGCCCAAGTCGGTTTGGTTTTGTAATATAAATACCCATGTAGTCCGGCCGTATCAATTAAGCAATATACAAGTTTTACATGGTATCAGACTTCGATCGTAGGGCATGACAGCCCTGACACCACCCCCTCCACCGCCGCCGCCGCCCGGATACTTCGAGCGGCGCGCCACCTGGCCGCCTCCAAAGCCGCCCTTAATACATCTTCTTCCTCCTTTCTAGCCCTAAACCCCACAATGGCCACTCCAATCTCCTTTGCCGACACAATTTCCGATGCTACATCGCTTATACCAATCACCCTAGACCTAGCAGCCCACAACTACTACCATTGGTGTCATCTCTTCGACGTCCACCTTGGCCGCTGCAACTTGCGTGCCCACATCGCCGCCGACTTCGTCCCGTGCCCCAATGATCCCTGCTGGGTCAAAGATGATCTCGCCGTCATCCAATGGATCTACTCGCGGGTGTCCACCGAGATCTTCAACCTCGTATTCCGGGAGGCCTCCACTGCAGCTACGCTATGGGCTGCCCTTCGCCGCCTTTTTCAGGACAACGTCGATGCTCGGATCAACAACCTCAACACCGAGATCCGCAACACCGTCCAGGGCACTTCTTCCCTCAGCGTCTACTGCCAACGGCTCAATATGATGGCCGACGAGCTCCGTCAGCTGGGTATCCCGTGGGAGATCGCCAGCTCGTCAACATCCTTCTCCAAGGGCTCGGTGATGAGTTCAAGACGCAGGCGGCCTTCATCCCTCTCATGCGGCCATATCCCTCCTTCGCCGAGGTGCGCTCCATCCTCCAGTGTGCTGCCGATGCCCTCGCCCGCAAAGAAGCGCGCCCCACGTCTTCACCGCCTCGCCACGGCCGCCACCACCTCCTGCCGCGACAGCAGCAGCGCCGGCACCAGCGCCAGCGCCCGGGCCTTCCATGCAACCCCCTCCCGGATGGCGCCCGAGTCCCAACTACAAAGGGAAGAACCCCATGTACTTCCCCCCGCGGCCTGGACCGCCGTCTCGGCCTGCAGCACCACCCCTGGCTCCATTACCTGGGGCCTCGACATCAACATCGGCTCCTTCCAGCGTGGCGTCCTCCTCATGATCCGTGGACGGGCCTCGTCCAGGCCTGGCCCATGCCGTGGACTGCACCCTCTCCAGCGGGCGCCCCTCCTGCATACTCCGGCGCGTGGCAGCCAGGGATGCGGCCACACACAGGAACTCCTGGCTTCCTCGGCGTTCGTCCACCCGCTCAAGCATACTACGCTGCTCCAAGCCCTGCTCCGTTTACTGCTGCCTCGCCGCTTCCATACGGCGCTCCGATGTCGATGCCCCTCTACCACGCCGACCCAGGGGCCTACTACCCACCGATGCAGTACCCCATGTATGCGGCAACACCATCAGCGCCAGCATCTTCACCGCCAACAGCTCCGTCATCTGCCCCCGCTCCGAGCTGGGATCAAGCTGCGTTTCTCCAGGCCATGAACAACTTTGCTGCACAAGATAACACAGGTACTGCTTGGATCTTTGATTCTGGTGCATCTAGTCATATGTCTTCATCCAATAATATGCTGCCACATTGCACTCCATCTCATTTTTCCTCAATAACACTTGGTGATGGTTCCCTCACTCCAATTTCATGTGTCGGACACACTCAAATTTCATCCACCACCAAACCACTACTCCTTCGTGATGTCTTAGTTGCACCCGCTCTTATCAAAAATTTAATCTATGTTCGCGCTTTACTACTGACAATCATGTCTCTCTCGAGTTTGACCCTTTTGGCTTGTCTGTGAAGGATTTCCACACTACGACGGAGATCGCCCGCTTCGATAGTTCCGGCGACCTCTACTCCATCAACGGTGGTCTCGCTGCTGCTCCTCCTTCTTCCATGCTCGCCACGGTGGATCTTTGGCATCGGCGTTTAGGTCATCCCAATAGTGTCACATTGTCCTCTTTGCTTAGTGATTTCTCCATCCCTTGTACTAAAGATTCTCATAATTCAACACTTTGTGAGTCATGTCAACAAGGAAAACATGTTAGGCTACCCTTTAGTTCTTCTAGCTCCTTTAGTACGTTCCCTTTGAACTCCTACATTGTGATTTGTGGACCTCTCCAACTTTAAGTATTTCTGGTTTCAAATATTATCTTGTTATATTGGATGATTTCACACATTTTACATGGACCTTTCCCCTAAGAAACAAATCTGATGTGCACACCATTTTTATTAACTTTCAACGCTATGTTACAACTCATTTTTTACTTCCCATCAGATTCATACAATGTGATAATGGTACAGAATTTAACAATCTTGCAAATCGAAACTTTTTCCTCCAACATGGCATTCTCCTTCGTTTTTTCTGCCCATACACATCACCACAAAATGGCAAAGCTGAACACTCTCTCCGCACAATAAATGACATTATTCGAACACTTCTTATTCAGTCCTCCATGCCATCCAAATTTTGGGCCGAAGCACTACGCACAGCCACTTATTTACTAAATATACGCCCATCAAGTGTCAATCCTAAAACAACACCCTTTTTCTCTCTTTTTTGTCTCATCCTAACTACTCCGAGCTTCGAGTTTTCGGTTGTCTCTGTTTTCCCAATGTTTATGCTACATCTCTTAACAAACTCTCGCCAAGATCTATTCCATGTGTCTTCTTAGGATATTCCGATGAACATAAAGGCTATAGATGTCTTGATATGATCTCCGGTCGTGTGCATATTTCTCGTCACGTCACCTTCGATGAAACGGTGTTTCCTTTCTCTACTCGCTCCACCCCAGACAGCCGTCCAACCTTACCATCCCACTCATCTTCTTCCAACAACAAATTTCCGTTTCTTACGCCAACTACTGCACCTCACCCTGCCACGGCAACACAACCACAAGACATCTCTGCCACGGCAGACCAACCGCACGAAATCCCTGCCACGGCAGACCAAACGCCAGATTTTTCTGCCACCACAACACACACTCACGACTTATCTACCACGACAGAACAAACGCCAAATTTTTCTGCCACGACAGCTTCGCGGCAGCACACCGACGCGTCTGCACCCTCCGCTGCGCCGGACGCCTCTCCATCTCCGCCCGTTCTACCACCATGCGCTGTCCCCGTTCCTCCACCCACTAATAGGCACACTATGCGCACACGCGCCAAATCTGGTTTTGCCAACCTATTCAAAAACTAAGCTTGCATGTCACCGCCAATCTGTCTCCTCTCCCTAAATCTTACAAGTCTGCTCTTCTCGATCCTAATTGGTCCGCTGCCATGCGTGAGGAGCACCAAGCTCTTCTCTCTAACAACACCTGGCAACTCGTCCCACGTCCTCCAAATGCGAATGTTGTTTCTGGCAAATGGGTCTTCCGACAAAAATTTCACTCCGATGGTAGACTCTCTCGGTATAAAGCTCGTTGGGTATGTCGTGGTTTCTCCCAACAACACGGTATAGATTATGATGAAACCTTCTCTCCTGTAGTTAAACCGGGCACCATTCGTACTATTCTCAGCATTGCGGTGTCCTCTAAATGGCCAATTCATCAACTAGACGTTAAAAATGCTTTTCTTCACGGCTCTCTTAATGAAACTGTCTATTGTCAACAACCATTAGGATTTGAAGATTCTACATCTCCCAATCATGTCTGTCTCCTACAAAAGTCTCTCTATGGTCTCAAACAAGCTCCCCGTGCATGATTTCAACATTTCTCTACCTTTATTCAAACAATAGGCTTTTCTCCTTCTCGTTCGGACTATTCTCTCTTCATTTATCACTCTAATAATCAAGTCGCCTATCTCCTTCTCTATGTCGATGATATTGTTCTTACCGCTTCCTCTTCTGATTTTCTTCAACACATCATCTCTCTTCTACAACAAGAATTTTCTATGACTGATTTAGGTTCTCTTCATCATTTTCTGGGTATCGCTGTCACCCGTGATAATAACGGTCTTTTTCTATCTCAGCGTCAGTATTCTCTTGATCTCCTAAACAAGGCCGGTATGTTAGATTGTCAACCTTCTCGCACCCCTGTAGATACCACCTCGAAACTATCCTCCGCTGGTGAAGTTTACTCTGATCCTACTCTCTATCGTAGTTTAACCGGTGCTCTTCAATATCTAACTCTTACTCGTCCTGAACTCTCCTATGCTGTCTAGCAAGCTTGTCTTTTTATGCATGATCCCCGTGTTCCCCATTATAATCATGTCAAACGCATTCTTCGTTATGTAAAAGGCACACTTGATCACGGTCTCCACATAAATTCATCATCACCTGCATCGTTGACAGCATATTCGGATGCCGACTGGGCTGGTTGTCCAGACACTCGTAGATCCACTTCAGGATACTGTGTTTATCTTGGTAACAATCTTATTTCTTGGTCTTCGAAGCGACAGATTACAGTCTCTCGCTCGTCTGCTGAGGCGGAGTACAGAGCGGTTGCCCATGCAGTTGCTGAAACAGTTTGGTTGCGCCAATTACTTGAGGAGCTTCATCGTCCTATCCATCAAGCCACCGTGGTTTATTGCGATAATATTTCTGCAGTATATATGTCAGGCAATCCAGTGCAGCATCGACGTAGCACATTGAGATCGACATTCACTTCGTTCGGGAGAAGGTGGCTTTGGGCCAAGTACGAGTTCTTCATGTCCCTACAAAAGCACAGTTCGCCGACATCTTCACTAAGGGGCTTCCACCAACACCATTTACTGATATTCGTTTCAGTCTCAACGTCATCGAGCCTCCCGTTGATACTGCGTGGGGATGTTAGACTATATGGATTCGGTTTGTAATTCTATTAGACTTGTGCCTCAAGTTAGGGTTTAGCCCAAGTCGGTTTGGTTTTGTAATATAAATACCCATGTAGTCCGGCCGTATCAATTAAGCAATATACAAGTTTTACAATGACCGGTCCAATCGCAGATCGATCCCTCCCAGTTGAATCAATGCGTTGCACCACAGACAAGCAGTCTGTATTCAGCACAATATGATCCATACCTTCATCTTTGGCGCAAGAGAGAGCAAACCTGATCGCACATGCTTCAGCAATCTCTGGATTAACCACATCATGTATATTGTCCCCAGCAGCAGCAACAAAAGTTCCCTGCTGATCACGAACAACAACCCCAGCACCCATGCTCTTTGACGAGGCGAAGAGAGCTCCATCAACACTCAACTTAAGAAATCCTTCCGGCGGCGGAGACCACGTTTGGTTCCCCAGCAAAACAAGTTATAGCCTAGCCGAGCTAGGTTAGTCGTTTGGTATGGAAATAAAACCTTGCTTTTCAGGGCCAGCTAGCCTCGTCGGGCCAGAATAGCCTAGCTCCTGGGGCAGAGCCGATTTGGCTCGCCCTCGACGGCCGAGCGAAAAATCTCGTGCCAAACTACCGAACTCGTGGGGATGGAGGATTCAGTCCGCAACAAACCGCTCCTTTTTCGTTCTCCACGTCGACCGCTTCCTCCACTTCTCGCCCAATTTTCTCTCATCCGTAACAATTTCCTCCGAAGCTCCCTCAATAAATCAAGCAGAGCCGGGTGAGTTCTGCACTAGTTCCCCTACAAGATTGGTACTGGAGACGAGATCTACATCCGATTTTGGTAGAAATCTCTGTTTGTACTGCTTTGGGGAAGCCTCCCGTCGCTGCACTTCATCCTTGCTCAGGTCTGTATCTACTTCCGCCTCTCACTTTTGTGTATGCGTGTGTTGATTTCCTACCTAGCTCATCGATTTCCTGTATTCGCGTGTTAATTTGGAGCAGTGCAGTAGCTAGCGCCGCCCTTTTTTGTTTGCATGTGTTGATCTGTTGGCAGCAGACTAGGTATCTCCGCCTCGAACCCCAAATGAGCTGTTCAACTTGAGGCACTCATCCCTTCGTACTACCGTTGAGAGAGCATTTGGGACTTTAAAGAATCGTACCAAAGCTGGATATTGTTACACGAGTACGAATCGTCATGGCATGTTGCATCCTTCACAACTGGATATTGTTAAACGGGGGACCTGATGAACTTGTCTATAGTGAGCAAAACTGGTTTGAACAAACCCAAGATCAGCTGGCCGTGTCCAACGAGATTTGTGTGAGGAACAAAGGGAGGTGCTTAGTGGTAGGGATGCCATGGCAGCCAATATGTGGATAAATAGGCGTAATGTTAGGCATGGTTGATTTGTATTACTCAAGTTTTTTTTGTAAGAATTTGTTGATTATGTCTTGTATCAGCACTCACCGAAATACTTTGTAAACATGATCTTTTTCACAATATTATTTCTCTCCTTGGTATGAGTGCATGTCATTTGCATCGTAAGTTCATTATGTTGTCTAAAGAATCTACACAATGGTGCCACAGGGATATGGCAGGGAACAACGTGGTGTGGCAGCCCCAAGTTGTTGATGAAATGCTAAGCTACTACAAAGATAAGATTCAGTCTGAGGGGAAACAGTTTATTTTCAAAGAGACGCATCACCAAGAGTGTGCAACACAAATCAATGAAAAGTTTCAGACAACATTCACACAGCGACAAGTTTATCACAAGTTCCACAAGCTCAAAGCACAATGGAAGATTATATTGGAGGCGAAGAACTTAAGTGGTGCTAATTTTGATGATGTCAACAAGATAATATTGTATGACGAGACTGAGGTTGTTCGCATGAAGAATGTGAGCACTATATCTAATCTATGTTAAATTATATTTCATCTTCCATCATTGCTACTGTTTATTAAACTAATATTTCATCTTGCATCATTGCTACTCTTTATTAAACTAATATTTCATCTTGCATCATTGCTACTCTTTATTAAACTAATATTTTCCATTTTGTTCCCATTATCCAGAACAAGGACAAAAGGGCAAAATATATCAACGTGCCCATTGCACTACGGGAAACCCGGAATACGCCGACGGCCGGCTGCCGTCGGCGTAGGCACGTTTGCCGTCGGCGTAGCAGCCCGTCGGCGTAGACCTTCTGCCGTCGGCGTATGAAAGGCCGTCGGCGTACGCCCTCATACGACGACGGCATATGGATGCAATTTTTTTAATTTTTTTGAACTTTTTTGAAATTTTGAACTTTTTTTTAAACTTTTTTTTCTATTTCGAAATTTCTAACTCAGCTACATATTAAATCTCTAATTACACATTCAATCATAGGTCAAAGTACTTACGCTGGTCAAAGTTCTCGTTCGGTCACCCATCCTCAAATTGCTCTAGCCCAAGCACGCTTAACCTTTGTGTTCCTTCATTGTTAGCTTCCAAATGAGAAATGAGAATTTACTGATACTTATATCATATCAATCATGTTAACCCCTGATTTAGGATGTTACACTTTTTCATTGTTTAAATTTAGAAAATTCATTTGAATAAGTAACAATGATTGTAGAATAGTATATTTTTAATAAAAGAAAAAATAAAATTATTTTTATTTCCTTTTTAATTTAATATGTGGCGGAGATGCGCATGTTGAGATGGATATGTGGCCACACAAGAAAGGACCGGATTAGGAATGATGATATACGTGAGAGAGTTGGGGTAGCACCAATTGAAGAGAAGGTTGTCCAACACCGTCTAAGATGGTTTGGTCATATAGAACGTAGGCCTCCGGAAGCGCCATTGCATACCGGACGGATAAAGCGGGATGAGAATGTTAAGAGGGGTCGTGGTAGGCCAAACTTGACATGGGAGGAGTCTGTTAAGAGAGATCTGAAGGATTGGAATATCACCAAAGAACTAGCCATGGATAGGGCTGTGTGGAAGTTAGCTATCCATGTGCCAGAACCATGACCTAGTTTCGAGATCTTATGGGTTTCAACTCTAGCCTACCCCAACTTGTTTGGGAAAAAAGGCTTTGTTGTTGTTGTTGTTGTTGTTGTTTTAATTTAATATGGAATAACTCATATCTTTAATTCCGTTAATCGAAATTTGAAAAATAAAATGTCTATGTCAATTAGAAAAATGAGAGGAATTCAAATATGACATCCATATCATCTTTTGCGTTGTATAAACATCGATGGTTTTAGAAAATTGATTATTTTTTTCACAAAAATCAAATAAAGTGGAAAAAACTCAAAAAAAAGGTATCCTTTGACATGGAGTCCTTTTATGTGTACCAGTTGCTAGGAAAAATTATAAACTTGAATTTTGACAAATATTTCAAAAAAATGTTTCACAAAAAGGTCTATCATCTATAGACATGTATAACTTTCGTGTCAAATGACCAAGTTAAATAAAAGAAATTGAAAAAATACTCAAAAGATGAATTGCTTTGACATGGAGTCCTCTTATGTGTACTAGTTGCTAGGAAAAATGATAAACTTTAGTTTTGACAAATATTTCAAAAAAATGTTTCACAAAAAGGTCTATCATCTATGGACATGTATAACTTTCGTGTCAAATGACCAAGTTATGTCCATCCCCATGCCATAGTTTGTGATAATGTGTCCATATTTGAAACATAGGGGTGCCTTGGTATGGCAAACATTGTTGCCAAAAACAAATTCCAAATTATTTTTATAAATATCATTTTCCATTTTTTAAGTGCCAAAAATGACTTTTGTTATGGAGTAATTACCAAAAATATGTTGCAAAAGGCACCCATCTTATTGTCACAAAGGGTACTACATATTTTATGGATAATACCCAAGTATTAGGAATTTTCTCGATTTTTACCTAATTATTCCTATTTAAATGACTTTATGTCGATTTTCCAAAAGTAATTGAAATTGAACTACAAGTGTGTGATAGTTTGGTCTAATTTTTTACAAAAATACTTTCTAGGTACAAAAGTAGTGACTTTATCACAGAAATATCGATATTTTTGAAAAATGTGACCCATTTCAATGAATAGACACGACGGTCATTTTGACTGTTTTTTCACAAAAATAAAAGAAATTGAGAAAATACTCAAAAGATGAATTCCTTTCACATGGAGTCCTTTTATGTGTACTAGTTGCTAGGAAAAATGATAAACTTGAGTTTTGACAAATATTTCAAAAAAATCCTTCACAAAAAGGTCTATCATCTATAGACATGTATAACTTTCGTGTCAAATGACCAAGTTATGGCCATCCCCATGCCATAGTTTGTGATAATGTGTCCATACTTGACACATAGGGGTGTCTTGGTATGGAAAACATTGTTGCCAAAAACAATTTCCAAAATATTTTAGTAAATATCATTTTCCATTTTTAAGTGTAAATAATGACTTTTTAATTAAGCAAGTAACAAACATATGTTACAAAATGTCATGTGCACGGTGAAAAAGATTTTATGGATGTCATATTTGGATTCCTCTCATTTTTCTAATCGATTTAGACATTTAATTTGTTAAATTCCGATTTACGGATTTAAAGATATGAATTATTTCATATTAAATGGAAAATAGAAAAAAAGTATACGCCGACGGCGTATCAAATGTAAAAACTGAAAAAGTATACGCCGACGGCTGATGTCGAACTACGCCGACGGTTTTTGGTACGCCGACGGCCGCCGTCGGCGTATGCTCGCTCGCATTATACGCCGACGGCCCCGACATTTGGCCGTCGGCGTATTACGTGGCCGTCGGCGTTTCGTGGATTTCCCGTAGTGTTGCCTCTTATGATGAGATGGAGTTCATATTTCGGGATAAGCATGCTACTGGAGAGTTCACAGTACTTCAAGCACCCTATGACCGTGTTTCTGCTAGTGACAAGGATTTCATTGGTGATAAGAATGACAGTGACGCTGAGGTTGACCCCGCAACACAGTATGACTCTGATTGTCTCCCGGGTGATGGTAACAATGAAAGTTCCTCTTCAAAGCGTCCTAGAGGTGGAAAGCGGGACAAAGGTAAGAGGGTCAAGTGTGACGATAGCGCAGTCTTGGAAATGACACAATCTCTGCGTGATATGTCGTCTACCATGCGTTTCACGCATGAGACCAATCCAAATGAGGCTATATTCAAGATAATTGATGACATGGAAGTATACCCAATGTATATTCGACTTTCACTGCAAAGATCTCTAGCCACCAATGAACAAGTGGCTTCAATGTTGAAAGGAAGGCCGATGCCTGCTATCATCGAGTGGGTGGCGAGATGGGTTGCTGACCACTTTCCCGACTATACTCCTCCTCTGTGATTCATTTTAGTTGAAACTCAAAATAATTGTTATGCCTTACAACATTTTCTACTAGGTAAATAATGTTCATGCGTCATGCATGTAACGAAGTGAGAGACTTTTATTCATTCCTGACTAGCAAGTATGTTATCTATTATGTATTTTTACTTGAAATGTTTCCTATCAAGAAGTTTGATCAACTTGTATGTTCAGTTTGTAATCAGGCACTATACATTTGTGTGTCTTCATTTAATTATTATTCCCTCCGTTTTTTAATATAAGATGTTTTAGCATTTGTCTACATGCACATGTACACAAATGTATGTAGACATGTGTTAGTGTGCATGTTCACTCACTTTAGTATGTATCTAGACAACATGTGCAACACCTAAAACATCTTATATTAAAAAACGGAGGGAGTACCTATGAGCTTCCGGCAGGTGGTTGATTGCCCCCAAAAGCAATAGTTTCAATCCAAACAGCTAGCCTCGCTCTTGCTAGCAAAAGCTAAACAACCAAACATACATGCGACGGCAAGGTCAGCTGAGTTGAGCTAAGCTAGCTGGCCTAGCTGGGCTATGCCTATAGGAGCGATACAACCAAACGTTCCCAAGAAACTACTCGGGTGGTCTCACGTCTATGGTAGGAGCTTGTTGAAAACTGATACGTCATGATGAACTCAACATATGCTTTGATCTTCGCAGCAACGCCGAGTGGTACAGCTTGTCCCCCCTCTTCACGAATCTTGTTCCGGGTATCCCAGAGATACCAGCAGGTTACCGCGAGAACAATGCCTTGAATCTCACTACTTCTGGACAAGAAATCCATAAGCCATGTCTTGAGGGTTTAGGGTCGGCTTCGACAGTTGGCGAGCTTCGCTGGTTAGTGAGGTTCTTCCGACCTACCTTCCTCTTCCTCTGTGAGACGAAGATGAAGGATTCGAGGGTGCAAAATTTTATGTGGTCGTTGGGCTACACAGGCAGTTTTGCTATCAGCAGTGATGGTCTTAGTGGTGGTTTGGCGCTGTTTTGGCTGCAGCCGTTCCAAGTGGAGCTGAAGGGGTACAATGCCCACTGCATTGATGTGGTGGTATCAAATGAAGCTAAGCCGAAGTGGCGTGCAACTTTTGTCTACGGGGAACCACGTCGTGACCTCAGACATGAATTTTGGAGCTTGCTACGTAGGCTTCATAGGGAGTGGAAGGGCCCGTGGATCTGTTGTGGGGACTTTAATGAAGTCCTTAGTGGCGATGAGCATTTGGGCTCAAATGACCGTTCAGAGACACAGATGAACATGTTCAGAGATTGCATGCAGGATTGTGGATTGATGGATCTTGGTTACTCAGGTCCGAAGTTCACATGGAGCAATCGACAGGGAGGATCTGATCTGGTCCTTGTTCGGCTTGACCGAGCAATTGCCAACTGTGCATTCACCGAGATGTTTAGTGATTTCAAGGTGGAGAATGTGATTACAACTACTTCAGATCACTTAGCAATTTCGGTGAGTCTTGCTAGTATGGATGACATGCCACCTCCGACGCGGGTACAACAGACGTTCAGATTTGAGGCTGCATGGTTGCGTGCCCCAGATTACCGTGACGTGATGGAGAAAGCATGGGAGGATGGCAGAGACGGCTCAAATTCCTTACAGTTGACCGTCCGTAATCTGAACCAGTTAGCTTGTTCTCTCAAGAAGTGGAGCCGAGATTCTTTTGGCGCCATTAAGAAGAAGATTGGCAAACAGAGTATAAACTGAAGGACCACACGGCTGTCAAATGCTAATGAAAGCGAGATCCGATTAGTAGAAAAGAATCTTTGTGAGCTGTTTGAAAGAGAAGAAATAATGGCTAGATAAAGATCTCGGGTGGATTGGCTCGAGAGGGTGACCGAAACACCGCATTCTTCCATGCAAGGACAACAGCTAGAAAAAGAGCAAATAAAATATCTAGCCTTGCACGGGACGATGGTTCGAAGTGTACAGACATGGGGGAGATCAAAGGAATGGTGCATACTTTCTATGAGCACCTCTTCACCTCCGAGACATGCCCTTCGATGGATGATGTGTTGAGTTCTATTCCCCGTAAAATCACAGATGATATGAATGACTCTTTGTGTAAGGGGTATACGGAGGAAGAAATCAAAACTGCTTTGTTCCAGATGGGTCCTACTAAAGCGCCAGGGCCAGATGGTTTCCCGGCGTTATTCTATCAAACTCACTGGAATTTTCTCAAAGATGAGATTTGCTGTGGGGTAAGAAGTTTCTTGGTGGGTAATGATATTCCTGAAGGTTATTGTGATTCGGTTGTGGTGTTAATACCGAAGATCTCTAACCCTCAGCATTTGAAGAACTTTCGACCCATAAGCCTGTGTAACGTCTTGTACAAATTAGCCTCAAAAGTGCTTGCTAATAGACTGAAGCTGATTTTGCCTGATGTGGTGTCTGAAAACCAGAGTGCATTTGTTCCGGGGAGATTAATTACTGACAATGCGCTGATTGCATTTGAATGCCTGCACACTATCAGGCAACAGCGGGCTAAGAGGCCGTTCTTTGCTCTGAAGGTGGATATGATGAAAGCCTATGACCGCGTTGAGTGGAGTTATTTACATGGCTGTCTTTCTAGGCTTGGTTTCTTGGACACGTGGATCAGGTCTGTAATGAAATGTGTAACAACTGCTCGTTATGTTGTCCGAGTTAATGGAGAACTTACAGAGCCGGTGGTACCGTCAAGGGGTATTCGTCAGGGAGATCCGATCAGTCCCTACCTATTTCTTTTGTGCATGGAAGGTTTGTCATGTTTACTGCAAAAATAGGAGGCCCAAGGTGAGCTACAAGGAATCAAAAATGGTCGACTTGGTCATGCTATATCCCATCTACTGTTTGCAGATGACAGTATCTTCTTTGCCAGAAGCGATAGTCGTAGTGTTGATGCTCTCCAGCGGACGCTGAACCTTTATTGTGCTGGGTCGTCTTTCCGAGTTGGGGACTTGCTTGTCTTCCTTTTTTCCCTACTGTGGACCAGTTTCTGCTGGCTCAAGATGCTCGCCCTGTGATGTAAGAACCCGTTATCTTTATCACTTTCAACTAAAGGATGGGCGTATTTGCATCTGTTTCAAGGTTTGAGACACACATAGCTTTCTCACACGGAGTCTGTTTTTGACGTACGACTACTCAGATTGTTCATAAAAAAAGACATTCATAATAATGTCTTCGCCAAAAATCAAGTTAGGGTGGTCGTCCTACTTGCCCTAAGGGGAGCTTCGCCCTTGTCTACAAGCTTTTCGTTGACTTGCAGGATACAAGTTAGTGAAAGATTAGAGTTATGATAAGTGGATCCTTACAACTTAAAACCATCAAGAAAAAACTCTCTCGCCCCCGCGTCGCCTCCCCGAGCGAGGCGGCGCCCTCCCACCTCTCGAGCCCAGCTCGCGCCCTCCCTCCGCCTTGTCGTCGCCGCCGGCGGGCGATGCCGGGCATTGCCCGCGCAGAGCCGTTGTGTCGCCGGCGGCGGTGGCTCCCTTCTTCTCCCCGTCGCGGTAGGAGCTCGGCTCGGGCTGGGGTTTGTGGGCGGCGGTGCGGCTCGGGTGGCGGCGCTCCGGTGCAGGCGGCGCTGGTTGGCGCCGGTGGCGGCGCGGAGCAGGCGTGGCCGGAGGCCCATCTAGGCACAGATCCGGGCCCTCTGGGCCCGATCTAGGTAGTGCGGGCCGGCTCGGGCTCTGCAAGCTACGTCCGGTGGGAGCTGAAGAGGAGCTCGCGATGGGGATGGCGTCCACATCGCCACGTCTGCTGCAGCGCGGCGACGGGAGCTTCACGGGCCCAAAACGGGCCCGGCCGGGCAGGTGGTCCGGTGTGCTCCTGTTGTTGCGTCCGGTCTGCTACTGCCTCTGGCGGTGGAGGTTGTTCCCTCCCACGAGGCTGCGGTAGTGCCGTCCCCTATCTACGGCTTGTCTTCCGGGTCCGGCCGGCCTGCATCCTTTTGTCATGGTGAGACGGCGTGGATGTTTCAAGACAGCTGGCGCATGTTCGTGTGCAGTGAGCTAGATGGTAGCCAACGGTTGGTCCGGGGTGTAGACTGTCGGGGGTCGGGAGAAATCCCTGTCGGTTTACCGACACCGACGTGGTGACGCCTTCGGGTGCCACTATCCTTCTTGAAGGGCATCGGGTATACACCATCTCTGCTCCCCTCGTGTACCGGGAGAAATCCTAGGATCTGTCCGAGCAACAGCGTCGTCGTCGCTCCCCTTCTTGAAGGTGTTGCTTGGTACGTGACAATCCGGTGGCATTGGGATGTGGTGGAATTCTCCGGAGAGGGTGCAACAGTTGCGACTCATCTGTGTTTTCGTTGATCTAGCATCGTTATCGTTGTTTTCTCTTTCGTTTTTCTTCTTGGGCTTGTTTGTGTTGTTTGCCCAACAGTGGTCTCACAATGTTGTATGGTGGTGGTTGCTTTATTTATAAAGCTGGGCGAAAGCATGTTTTATGTAACTTAAAACCATGAATTTAGCCCTGGCTCAAGATGCTACCCTGTGTAAGAACCCGTTATCTATCACTTTCAATGAAGGGTTCGGCGTATTTGCATCTGTTTCAACGGTTAGAACTTCAGTTTTTGGTCCAATTCCTGAAGCTGCAGATATTATGACAAGCAAATCCTCAAGGTTTGAAACTTCAGTCTGTAGAATGTTGTCTTTATTCTACATGACGGTTGTTTGATTTTGGCTTACCAGCTTGCTACAGTTCAGATAAACACTGAACCATTTAGAACCAATTATTACAAGAGGAATTGAGAAACGGCCAAACACTGTCTGGCAAACAGGTCAGCTAGCCGAAAAAATCCAGATCAATTTTATACAAAATCATCACAGGAAGATATCAGCAGGCAGCGAGGCACAAAAGTTCCCTATAAACAACACGACGTATGACAGTACCCTATTGCATCAAACAGGTGACATCCATGATACATGTTGCATTGGCCTTAAAACCCTCTGCCTGTCCAAAAATCACAACACTGGCACCAGCCCTGCTGCTACGCACAACCCACGATCAACCCAGCAAAAAAGGACGCTAATATACACCTACTGGTTGAAGGCCCGCCTGCGTGTAGCTGCGCAATGTCATTGAATCAACACGTGCATGAAGATGGATGGAGTACAACAGACGACAATACAATAATAAATATGGTGGGGCTTTTCACTTGATCACTTCACAGTTTCCCCTGACCAACTGCTCCACCTCTGGCCTTTCTCCTCGAGTGCCTCAAGCAGTCAAGCGGGTGATGATGCGCGGTGGGAGGACAACATGCTCCTTCTCGAGTACCTCATGCGGGTGAAGATGGGCACGTAATATGTTTGTTCTCATAGTATGTCTAGAAAAGCTCTTCAGAGTTGAATTTGTTCCACGCTTCCTGTTCAATGAATGTAGAGAGGTGGATTAGTAAAAGACGTCAAAGGGTGATCATCACTTTACTGGTAATATGGACAGTCCTATTAGGGCAAAACCATTCTGAAACACAGGCCCTAATTTTTAAAACTAAATAAAACACAACCTCCTAATGTACAAATACATGCAGTTAACAGATATACGCTCATTGCTATATCAAATCCTGAACTACATTAGCCCAGTGTACTGAATCACCACATGTTTGTCTCGCAACATGTCTTTTCAAGACTTGAACATAATAGCCTAGCAGGTCAACAGTATATTAGCATTGATTTGGATGTGGGAATAATAGCACTTCACAGCAAGTGTTTTACAGGCTCTTTTTATGTCAGTCCAAACTGAAACAAATCAGTGTCCATATGAATATAGATTATTCAAATGTGCAAGGTCAGCAGAAACGAGCCACACGTATATGTAATAACAAAACCAAAAAAAAAGTCAGCCTTCAAAGACACGTCTAGTATATATTTCTTGCTCAAACAGAAACAGTGCATCAGTAACAACGAGGTCCCTGTGGTATTAAGGTATTTACCATGAGCTAAACAATAACAAAGATGAATGCCAGCATCATATAGGTGTGGAACAAACAAGTTGTATTCAGGTTATATTGAAAGGAACACACACCTTAAGGAGGTCAAAAACCTTCTCGGCGATATATTTCTGCTGTAGATTTGCACCCTTTTGCTGCACCTTATCAGGATGGATGCACAGTGTTGCCTTTCTATACACCTTTTTAACCGCAGCAGCTGTGATCAGATCTGTCAGGGATACAGGTTGCCATCCACATTCTGGCCAAAGTACCTGTTTAGAAATAATACAAGGATTAACACTGCGCAAAACACAGAACCTCTCTTCTGGCTTGTCCTACGATGAAATTCCATGTGCATAAATTAGTGCGCGTTCATGCTTTGGTAGCTTTCAACTGTTAATAGCAAAGAGTGGCTGTCTCATAGAAGCTCATACACAGCTATAAAAACACGAGAGAATAATACTACAATCATGTTTCTGGTGGCAGATTAGATAGATTGCATTCACATCATCTATATGGCTGTATTCAAGAAACCCTCACAGCAAAGCATTTCATTTGTTGGCATGAAGGAAATGATACTTTGTTACTTTGTTACTCTTCTACCAGAATTTGTTTAGTTACAACCAGTAAATGTGGAAGAAATGCAGACCACATTGTTGCTACAAAGATGGTCTTGCAGCACATTTACCAAAATTGTCTTCAAAATACGTAACAAAATATGTTGCACATCCAGTTAGGCTTTCGGATGAACTAATTGGTGCATACAACTTAATAAGGTAACAGGTTTTCTTTCATCCTCTTCCCACCCACCAAAACCCTAGCTGCCTGCTCTCGCCAACACCACCCTTCTCGTGGACCACCCTCTTATTGGCTACCAGATATGCGCCATCGCCGCCCCTTTCCTCTGCCATTGTCGACATGCAGAATGCTTCTGCCACACTAAACATGGTGACTTGAACCGAGGTCGCTGCATCATCGGCCGCTCTTTTCTTCCACCCATGTATCTGCGCACAACGACATCCTCCGAACCATTTCTAGCCACCCATGGTAGGGTGCACTAATGTCCTCATCTGGCCGCACAACTTTGGTTACAACTTTGGTTACTGACATCTCAATTCACTGCCTCGCTGGTCGTCTTCTTAGGCACATTAATGAAAACATGAAATAAGCCTAGTTGACCATAGTTCTTCTAGTAATCATGTTCCTCTGTCCAGCCTTGTTGACGATAGTTCTCCTATTAATCATGTTCCTCTGTCCAGCTTTGGCGCACAAGTTTTATCCCTTTCAGATTCATGATATCTTATTACGAGAGTTGGCTGCACAGGGGACAGAAAGTAGAACAGAGACTAATTCACTGGTGACTCTGATTCCAAACTACTGAGCAAATCTATGCACTGCATACATTGGGGACATTGACATGGATGCTCTGCTCCTTTACAGGGGACATTGACAGGTTGCTCTATGTATGTTCATCACTTGTTTATCATAAAACTTCATACAGCACCTTTGCCCTTCTACAATCTTTCACACTAATTCTCAGTATGCATATTTGCCTGTGAAGAGTGCAGGATTGTACGGGAAGACCCTAAGAAGCTTAATGGCAAACAAGTGACCGATATACCTAGAGCACGCTATCTATGTCTTTAGCAGAGTCCATGAGATGGTTCCTGGTAACAAGTATGCAGAGGATAGGTTTGCTCAGGAGTTTGGAATCAGGGTCAGCAGCGAACTAGTCCCTGTTCCAGCCCATGTGCTGGCATGCTGCCTCCTCCCATGATGAGCTATCAGGAATTGGGAAGGAAGAAAACTTGTGCACCTAGTGTTGGAAAGTGGAACAAGATTGGCATGCAAATGATTAATGGAGAACTAATGGCTAACTGGGCTTATCTGAGTTTCCATGAATGTGTGCTGAGGAGAGAAGATGACCAGCTCAGCCGCAATTTGAGATGGTGGATTGTGATGGCCATGTGGCCAAATGACGAGACAGGTGGATTTGAGTGCACCAACCAGTCTTGGCGGATGAGGAAACATAGACAATATAGAACATTTAAGCATCAGCAATTAACCAAAACTATCCAATACCACCTCAATACCATGACTGGTCAGTTAAGCGAAAACTTAGTTCAGTCAAACATGCAGCTGTAACACGGATTGCTGGAATCTGAATGCTCAACAAAATAACCTCAGAACAAAACTTAGACAAGAAGAACTATGTGTTGACCATAATGGATTACAAAATTAAGAAACATATAATAACAATACTAAATTGAACGAAAAAAGTAATATATTCCAGTAGACCAAGTAAAAAACACACATATAGCTTCTGTTTAAGAGAAGGATAAAACACAGAGAATGAACAGATATTTGAAAGGAATAAATAATAATTGCTTCGACTTTTAGCAGTTCAAGGACTCACATATTGCATAGTTGATAGCAGTGCCCGCAAATTGCCTTCTTTTCCAGCGGCCCATCGCTTGATCTCGAAATCTAGTGTTTCTCCGATTCTCTGGAATTAACAGACATCACAGTAAAAGAAGTAACTAGCCATTAGCAGCCAATAATAAGCATCTAAGACTACCCATAGTGGGAGTAACATAGGTAGTAACATAAGTGCAACATAAGCACAAATGATGATGTGGCATGCAATTAAAGAAGTGAGAGACGGTGTTGGTATCATAGGTAGATATCGTAACATAACTGATTTCGAGGCAAGATGAGTCTATAGACTAATAAATGGATGATTATATGATACCACATATATGTTACTACCCGCTATGGATATGGAGGTTGTAACATAGACTAGTATCATATGCATGATACTAGTTTATGATACTCCCCACTATGAGTAGTCTAATAGGACAGAATAATACCCTTGCACAGACAAGCAATCAGGAACTTGCCATGGAGGGTATAAAAATATATGGAGACCCTATTATGTGATGTCTACTAGAGACCAAGACAAGAAAAATCGGCTCATGTAGCAGAGTACTTACATCTCTTTCTGCCTGCTCTCTTTGAACATTCATATCCCGTTCATTCTTCTCAGCCAGAGCTTTTGCCTGCGTACGCAGTAAAGTTAATAAACAACACTACATTTCTGCATGCATCACAATTCCACTATGATAGAAAAAATACATATACGATCAACTATGAACAGCAACAATTTATAACAGAGGAAAGCAATATCTGATAAACAATGTTGTTCACTTATTTAAAATATATCAACATTACCGCTCGTTCACGGGTCCGTTGATGCCGCTCCAACCTAGCACGTCTTCTCTCTTCACTCTCTCCTTCAACCGCTTGAAATTCATCAGATGACATGGGAGCTAGAAGAACATAAATCAATCAAATGAAGGTTATAACCGTCAAATTTCAAAAGAGCAACCGTGTTAGGGATGATTAGTACCTCCTCCAAATATCGCAGATAGGTCATCCGTAATATTTGTTGTGGATGATGTCTTCCGCATAGATGCTGCTGAAGCAGAAGTAGCTGCACCTCTACTTTGACTTTGGGAATTAAACGTAGGATCCTGAAACTTCCACAATTAGAAAATAATGGCAACAAAATGGCATTAAAACACAACTATTGCAATAAGGTTTTGGTAATCACCACCGCTGGAGCCCTTTGCTTAGGTGCACTGTTTGCTCGGGCACCCATACCGAAAAAGGACTCGAGATCATCTGGTTTACTCTGTTTTTCTCTTGCTGCCGCTGCTGCTGCTGCAGCAGCCTGCCTCTCTCGAGCCTCGGCAGCTTGCCTTTCCCGAACCTCAGCCGAAGCCCTTTCAACTGCTGCTCGTTCGGATCTTCTCCTTGCATCTTGCTGAGCTCTCTCAACAGCAGCTCTTTCTGCTGTAGCCCTATCCCTGGTTTGAGCAGCAGCCTTCTCCTTAGCTTCAGCAGCCGCCCTCTCCTTTGATTCAGCTGCAGCCCTCTCAGCTCGGTCTCTAGCACCCACTGCAGCCCTCTCACGAGCTTCCTGTTGAGCTCTTTGCACAGCAGCTCGCTCAGAACGTTGGCGTGCTTCTCTCTCTGCTTTTGCACGAGCTTCAGTAGCTGCTCTTTCCCGTGCCTCCTTTGTAGCCCTTTCCACAGCTTGCCTACCCCTCCCTCTTTCTCTCTGTTGCTCAAGTTCCCTCTCCTCTTCAAGCCTTTTTTGTTCTCTCTCTTTTTCCTCCTTTTGTCTCATCTCTTTCTCCTGTTCTAGTTCCTCTTGCCTCTTTCTCTCTTCCCGATCATGTGCATGCAACCTTGCTTCATCATCTTGTTCCTGCTGTTCTCTATTTCTATGTTTTGCATCACGTTCTCTCTCACGTACTTCCTTGGCGTGCTTGAACTTAGCCTCAGCTTTGTCCATGGCTTCCTTCATTGCAGCTGCAGATGCTGCCGCCGACGAACTACGCTCATTTTCTTCATCATTGAAAGGATTTGAATTTTCATAAGATGACTTTTGAGGTTTTCCCATGGCAAAGTCTTCTAGTTCATCGATCGAAGAACTGGCAGCTTGCCTCGCTGAACTTTTCTGATGGTTGTAGTTTTGGCTAGACTGTCGTACATAATCATCATCCCTTCTTTTCGCTTTTGATTCATGTGGTTTTTGTTTAACTGCAAGAGATGGTGGTGGTCTTGAAGGCGGCGGGGCACTTGTTGGTTGTGTAAAGAGGGGAATCTCAGAAACTGTAAGCCATATCTCATCTTCAGACTCATCTGACCTTGGTGACTGTTCATCCATACCATTTCCGCTGTATTTGTCAGAAGCTTGGGCACGAATATCAACATGAACATCAGAATACCGGACAGACTGTGGTTGAGAAAAAACATTTTCGAAGCTATCCACAGAAGGTTGTTGGACTGAGTTTCTTTTGGAAAAACTTTGCACAGGGCTTGAGTCTCTGGCCTTGGTTGAGCCATTGCTATCTTTTGGGTCATCACTCAAATTTGAGGTAAACAAAGGTTCTGATTTTGGGACATGATTGAATGTACTAGTATCTTCATATAGACCACTGTCAACAGCAGGACTACCACGATCTTTTACTTGAGATTTTGAATGCCTGCCCAATTCATCCAAGGGATCGGAGAATATCCCAGAGGATTGACGGGCTGAAGTAGAAGTTGTTTCAAAAACAGCAAAAGGGTCGCTCGCCAAGCTGGCTGGCTGAGATGTAGGTATCTTCTTTTCTTCGGCACCAGCAGTTTCCCTGGGATTAAAAAATATGAAGAAGTTACGAACTGGGCACGTTTGCAAAGAAGTAAAAGGTAAAATAAAGTAAATCTCTCACAGTTCACAACCTCGTCAATTTTGGTCCATGTGGTTTTTGCTTAACTGCAAGAGATCCATGTAAACATAACACTTAACAAGTTTATAACCTCTCAACTATCTTGCAAAACCTATTTGAAATTCCCTGAATCAACTGAATCAAGCCATAGGTTCTATTTTTTGTCTTCTGATTGCTAAAAAATTAAAGTGAAGTAGTGAACTCACACAAACATGAATAGTTCTTCTGATTGCTCAAAAATCAAAGTGAAGCAGTGAACTAACACAAAACATGGATAGTGCTCACAAATTCATGTACATGTATCAAAATTCGCAATAGTTTTTTTTAGAAAAGATTCACAATGGTTGGTGTCTAATCTGAACAACAAAGTGAAGGGCTACAAATTGGTTGGGGCCTTGCCTATTTGAAGATAACTTACATCTATTACGTAAAACATAGTGCAAAATGGTCAGGGAGCTTTGCTATAATAACTAACGTTTACTATATCGTCCAGCTTTAAATGCATCAGTTTATTTCTAATAATCAATTTCATCTGGTAAACCAAACCAACATAATGCAAAGCTATACAATTCTATCGACTCTTATTACAATTTGCTCAATTCAATCAAAGTTGGCAGACCTCTAACCATAAGCCACTGCACTGTGCTCCAATTTTTCTGGATACCGCTTAAAGTTTTAAGTTCATTTATGTCAACTGATTCGACTTGATTCAAAAACCAAGACAAGCCTATCGTCCATCAGAAAGCACCAGAAACACAATGTACCAAATTATACACTCAATTTAATCAAACTTGTATTGCATAGACGTCTAGCACATGAAACTAGTACATTAGATAATGATGGATATATAGATAGAGGCCTAGGTGGCACAGAGTAGTAGAGCTCAAACTACATCGCAAATGCATTTCTAACTGAACCGGTGTAAATCACCAGCACAAAACCATTACATATTAACACGCTAAAAGTTCTACTCATTGCAAAATTCAGTATATACGCGAATATGACTGTGTAATGTTCCCAACTCAACAACTAGCACATGATTCTCTCGTTACCGAGTAGGCGGGCGAGTACCGACAAAAGCTTTGGGTTCATCTGCCTCAAGTCTACTAAATGAAAACATGCACTCCTATGTTCCACACAGATAAGAGATAATGTAATGCCATTTAGTACAACAAACTGCAGAAAAGCGCCTACCTTTGCTTGGCCGGGCTGCTCCTGCCAATCCCCGCGAACAAATCATCAAACCCCGCCGAGGACGAGGCAGCTGGCCCGGACTTCCACTTATCGTCCGGCACCTCCCCTGACTTTTTTCCGAAGCCGCCGAGCAGGTCGTCGAAGGCCGGGGCCGGCGCATGGGTCCCCGCGAACACGTCCTCGTACTGGCCCGAGGAGCTCTTGACCCCGGGGACCCCGTCGAAGATGTCGTCGTCGTAGACGGGCTTGTCGAAGACGGCATGGAGGAGTGCTTGGGCTTGGGCGGCGCGGCGGAGGCGGAGGGCTCGCTGAAGGAGGCGAAGTCGAAGACGGGGTCGACGACGGGGGCGTGGACTTGGTCGGCGGCGGGGCGGAGGAGGCGAAGAGGTCGTCGTAGGAGGGCGCGGACGGGGCGGCGTCGGATCTGGCGCTGCTGGTCCAGGCGGATCCGGAGGGCGCGCGGGCGGCCGACATGGGCGCGGCCTTGCCCTGGGGGCGGAGGCCGAAGTCGCGGGCCAGGAGGCCCTGGAAGTCGTCCATGGCGGCGCCGGATCTGGGCCGCGGGCGCTCCGAACCCGGCGCTCGTGCCCGCTGGCGATTGACGGGGGGAGAGTACCACTAGGCGGCGAGGTTGGGTGGGTTGGGTAGAGCGGAGAGGCGAGGTGGGTCTACTCAGGGGGGCGAGGCCCGAGATGTCCGTCGATCGGATAAATGGGGAGGGGGCGGCGGCGGGTGGGTTGGTGCAGACGCCGCCGGAGAGGTCGGCGGCGACGGGGGAGGGGAATGGGGGAAGAGGAGAGAGAGAATGGTGGTGCTGTCTCACGCGGCTGCCTGTCTGTCTGTCTTGGTGGGCCGTCTGACGAGTGGGCCCGGTTGGAGCGGGCGCGACTTCCCGTGACGCCTGGTCGCTTCCATGCGGGCCCAGGGTAAAAGGCCGACTGGACGCTAGGTATATGCGGTGGAGGTCCAAGCAGCCCACTGACGGGTGGACCGTACCTCCATGCTGCGCCCACATGTCAGAGGGTTACGCGATAAAGTGTGGGTGCGTTGGCCAGGGATGGCGAGCTCGTCGGTGGCGGGCTGGCGGCTGCTCTCGCCGTCGGACGAGGACGCAAGCCGGGATTCGGTGGGTGGGCCCGGGAGTTCGCGTACGTGGGGAAGCGTGATTGGTCGGCGCGCCGTGCCGTGTTGCGTGGTATCATGGGGTCCAATATTCAAAGTGGAGTAGCCACCTTTCTACAGGCAAATCGAGTCATTTTGCGAAACTCAACTTGAAATGAATGTTTCAATGTTTTAGCCGAATCTGCCCATTTTTTAAGTACCCCTTCAAAATTTTAGCGGTTTGCCTAGATGAAGTGATGCCAATGCCAATTTGGACGGTACCGCGCTTTACCCTAAGGCAAGAGGCGGTACCATGTACTCCCTCCGTTTTTTATTATAAGATGTTTTAGCTATTTTCTAAATTCATATGTATCTAAATGTATCTAGTCACAGTGTATATACATATTCGCTCATTTTAGCATGTATCTAGCCATTGTGTGCAATACTCAAAACGTCTTATATTCATAAACTGAGGTAGTACAAGGCTATTCCTAGAGAGCACCTGCGGTACCATGTACTCCCTCTGTTCTAAATTAATTGACTCAGATTTAGTACAACTTGTACCAAATTTGAGTCAATTAATTCGGAACAGAGGGAGTACAAGGCTACTGCAAGGGGGTTTGACGGTAAACAGGAGGGACAGATGCCGGTAAAAAGTTCAAAAAAGTTTATTTGAGACTAAACTTCTAAAAAAGATTAGGTTGTCAAAATTGTCACTTCTCCTCCCATAGAGAGAAAATGACGGGAAAGACAAATACCGTATTGCGGCGGTGGTCACCAAACAACCTTTTTTTAACGAAAATGTTACATAATAACTATTTTGAGATAGTACCGCGACAGATAATAGCAGTTGTTAAATTTGTCTATGCTAAGACATTTTCTGACTGTTGGGGGCCACCGTTGCAAAGTAGAGGGCGAGAAGCTCAGTTTATGGGTAGGAGATATAAATCATATCTAGACGATGACTATTCGTCTTCTTTCCCATCACCGCTGACCCCGCCATTCCACCTCTTTCTTCCTCTCCCTTGGAGTGGATATCCCCTTACGCGACTTGTTCCCCTTCTTCTCTGAGTCCTTCTCACCCCTTCCTTCCTCTATGTAATCTGCTCACCATGCCAAATCCTGGCGTTATTAGCCTCTTCGGTCATGCAGCCATCTCACACAGCCCCGAGAAGAACCGAGCACGCCTCGAGATTTGCTTCTTCTTCCTCTCCGACTGGCTCTTACGGGGACGATCGAGAAAGCCAGAATCAGAAGGGGTCCTTCTCCAACTTCGGTTGGTCCATAACGACCCTATGTCGCTTCTTCCCCCGTAATGTAGCGTCATGTCACCGTAAGCCGCCATCCGCCGCTCTGGAGGTCGACAGAGCTAGGTCTGGCGACCATTGGTTTTACGCCAGTAGTAGTTTTCCAATGTCGTCTACTTCGAGATCCACACACGCTTGACATCCCCGAGATACCTCCTTTGGTGACAACATTATCTCAAATGTGGTGTTTTTTCTATCATTTTCCCCTCGCATTCTGACGGTGTAAACAGTTGTCCGCGTGTTGTAATACGTATTCATCGGCGCTTAGCGTAAACCAGTGCATATGCACCAACGGTCTATATAAGCGTAAACATTTTATCCCGTAGGCCGCTGCTCGGAAGCAAGGCATCTTCTCCTAATCCAAAAGAGCGCGTGCTTCCTTGTCTCGTCTGCACGGAGATGGACGCCATGGCCGCGCTCGCCAGAACGGGGCCTTCCCTCGCCGCCGCCGCCGGCCACCGGAGCTCCGCCTCGCTCCGCCCGTCCGCGTCCCTCTCCTTCGCCGCACCTTCCTCCAGGAGCCGCGGCCGCGTCGCGCTGAGCACGGCGGCGTGGAGCGGGAGGGTGGCTCACGTCGCCCCCAGCCGCATCGTCGCCTCCTCGGTTCGTTCCTTGGAGCTCGTCTCCGCCTGGTTCGCCTTGCTGGAGATAGATGGTTTTTGCTGTTGCTCTTTTAATTGCGTTTGGATTAGGCCCGGCTACGCTTGGAGCGTAATTTGGTTTGGTGCTGTGGATTGTGATAGCTATCTTCTACTTTTGTGTTGGTTGTGCTCAGCTTCGGAGAAACGGGAGATGATGAGCCGCTTGTTGAGAATTCATCAGTCCCTTTTTCAGTTGCTAGTGGCTGAAGAAAATACACCATCTGTTTCAAATTCCATATTTTGCTTGGTCCTGCCTGAAAATTTAGTACCCATTTCAAATAATTATCCATGTCAGTATTGGTAGGAACCAAAATTGAATGGAAATTAAGCTGGTGTTCCTTCTGTCAGTTGGCGACGAACAATGTTGGCAATACATATACGTACTGCTTACACTACACGGGCTACATTGTGTCTATTAGACTATTACCAAATATATATAGGTTTCATTTTTGTTCACATGGTAGATATGCTTACAGAACTTCATTTGGTGTGCTTTTATTATAACCAAACTGAGTAGATGTTCCTTGGCTGTCATTTTTATTCTAGCTATGAAACTTGTAATGAATTTCCGGGAAATTTAATAATCTGTGTTGTATAATTGGTTGTATCTGATATGTATTTACAATCTTGTGTTCACCAGAATTTCAGTCAATTTTTTTACCCTAATTTTTATGCCAGGTTCCTTGTGTTATGATTGTTGAATTTCGGAATTATTCAACCATTTGTTGGGTATTTAAGAATTTTGAATGGAGTGCAGCCAAGTTTTCTCTGCCAACAAGTGTATTAAAATACAGCCCCAAAATATTCACAGAAACATCTTTCTCAAGTTTCTATTTGAGGGAAAAAATTCTCAAGTTTAGGACTGTTTAACAAGGTTATAAAACTGTTTAACAAGGTTATAAAAAGCGCACGTTTAAGCTCGCTTACGCGTTGAGTGAGGCAAAGCGCGTAGCGCTTAATTGCGCTCAGCGCTTTAATCCTTCAGAAAAGGGAAACTCGGAGGCAAAATGCTCAATCAGCGGTTAGCGCTTAATAGAACCTTGCTGTTTAATTGTGTATAGATGGTACATAGTAATCTGATTCATTTAATTCAATCAAGAGACAATTTGTCTCAGGGAATCTAATACAGTAATACATTCACTGTGGCTCGATAGTGACATCAAGAGAAATTAATCTAGTGAACCCCTGAACGCAACTAATGTCATCATCACTGTTTGTTATTTACAGTTTTAGTGTCTAGTTGAGAAATCATCTCTTTTACCCAGGTTAGACTAAAACCATACCTAATTTTGTCCAAATTGTGAACATCATTTGGTCCTCCATTTTCTTACACTGAGTCAAGGCGATCTTCCTAGATGCCGAATAATTAGAACATGCCACTAATTTGGATATTTGTAGTCTGCTTGTTTTGTATTTTGTGATATTTGATGCCTGAAAGATGTAGGTGTTTCTCGTTTAAGAGTGGTAAGGTAGCTCACCTATTTCCTTCCAAAAAAGAAAACCAAGAATTCTCAAGAGATGTTCCTTTCCCAACTTTATTTGATTAACTGAGATATTGCTAAACTAGAAAAAAATGCTAAGTTTGCAGGAAGTCGAGCAGTCATATATTATGATCAAACCTGACGGTGTTCAGCGTGGTCTGGTATGCGTTTACTGACTTATCCCCATGTTTTGGTCCCGGTTATTTGTTTCATTTCAGTTACAGCACATCGTTTTTGCACATAGGTTGGAGAGATTATTTCTCGCTTCGAGAAGAAGGGATTTTTGCTGAAGGGACTAAAGCTTTTTCAGTGCCCCAAGGAGTTGGCTCAGGTTTGCTCAACAAATGCATTCAATCCTTTGAAGCTACTGTGGCTCTTGAAGTTTCCATGCCTATTTCTCATAATGTTATGTGTAACTATAAACAATGCCATCGTTCTAAAGCAAAGCAACATTATTTTGTCACCCTAGCTGTTTCTGAATAATAAAAATGGTACCATTCACTAGCAATGCTAAAAGGCCACTCTTTGATTATATCTGACACAACAGAACATCATGCTCGGCTTATTGCCTTGCTAGTGATGTAAGATGCTCTCCATTTAGTTATGGACATACTGACCATAGATTCTTGTAATCATCAACGGCACATAATCAGATTTTCTTAACTAGCACTAGAATATGTGCCTGCCAAGCACTAGACAACATTTTGTGATAAAAACACTGAAAGCTAGCCAAGCTTGATTTTTTGTCAGTCAAAATGAGCACAAGTTATTTCATTATTTTTACATAGAGTAATAATTGCTTAGAATTATATTATGCTGAAGGCTGAGTCGTTGAACTGATAATGATTTTGCTTCTGTATACACTATATCTCTTCTTCTCTCATTATTTCAGGAGCACTACAAGGATCTGAGCGAGAAACCTTTCTTCCCCAGTCTCATAGAGTACATAACCTCTGGTCCTGTTGTTTGCATGGTATGTATTTGTAAATAAACTAATATAGTTTCAGCTGTGCACTTTGATCAATAAGTTTTTTGCATTTAAATTATCTATTATTTTGTCCTGGCAGGCCTGGGAGGGTGCCGGTGTTGTCGCGTCAGCTCGCAAGCTGATAGGAGCTACTAACCCCCTTCAAGCCGAACCAGGCACGATAAGGGGTGATCTTGCAGTACAAACAGGAAGGTTGGCAGCCACGCCTTGTCATATCTTCACACTATCATCTGCATTACATATGTTCCATTTTCGTTGGTGTCACCTCCATTCATACCCTCTGTCGAAGAAATTATCATGGACTCTCGCTTTTCAGGAATGTTGTCCACGGAAGTGACAGCCCTGATAATGGCAAGCGTGAAATCGGTAAGTTTTGCAACAATTCAGTGTGTCGCTAGTTCACTAGTCAATCACATTGTCCATGGTATATATTTTAAGAATTGCAAGACCTGGTATTTTTTATGTAAAAAATAAGGAGTGTTCTGAAGACTGAAGTAGTTGACTTCATGGTTAGGGACCAGATTAAGATTTTCTTTATGGAAATAGCATCATGTACATAGTGCTACGGCTTGCATATTGATCTATAAAAAGATATGGCTTGCATATTAGCTTGAAGTACGATTGGTTTAGACAAATGTCTAATGATATTAACTCATGTTTTCCGTCCTATTTGTAGCGCTATGGTTCAAAGAAGGCGAGCTCGCTGAGTGGGAATCAGTTCAAACACCCTGGCTTATAGAGTGATTCGGTGGTCATGGCACGAACATCATAAAGTAGCCTATCAAGGCTCCAAAATTTTCACCATTGTCCACATGTATGTTCTTTCTTTCTTTGTAATGTTGAGCGGGTCAGTATAAATCCCTGTTGAGAATTTTCTTGTATTCATGTTGTCTGCATCAAGAATCAAGGCATTGGCAACACATACTGTTTTTTTTTTTTACTGAAGCGTGCAACAGTTGTGTTAGCAAGATGGTAATTGCAATATTCCTGGAATCTGGTGCGATCAACGGACTACGGCAATATCTGGACAAGTTATAACAAAAATACATGGGGACACAAGAAGTAGGGGTGTACCGGTGGTGAGCTTATATCAACTAATTCCAAGCCTTCGCGTATAAGCTTATAACAAGAGATAACTCGATTGGATACGTGATGTACTCCCTCCGTTTCTAAATGTAAGATGTTTTAGATGTTACACATATTGTCTAAATACATACACAAATGAGTGAACATACACATCAAATGTGTCTAGATATATATTTTTACATGTGTATGAGGAGTTGAGGACAATGTCTAAAACATCTTATATTTGGGACAATGTGTCTAGACGTTTAACATTTACACTTCAGGCTTCAGAGATACACTGACAACACTCTATATCTGAGTTTGCACACAAATATGGAAACAAATACAGTGCATCCGCAATGCACACACATTAACTTACAGTGAGAAAACGCAAAATGTGAATGTGTATATAGAGTAAGCAATACAACAGGTGATGGACAAGTCTTAACTTGGTCAGGGTTACCCGTCGATGGAGGTAAATGGCTCTATATTTCCAGATTCTTGTGCCTTGAAGTATGTGTCCACACTTTCCTTAGCTTCTTTTACGAGGGATGCGAGACTTATGATTCTCGTTCCTGCGCCATCATCTTCGCTGGCAAAAACCATGGACATGTCAAGAAGAGACATGCTTTCAGAAACACTTGATAGTGCTTCCATCAAGCTCTCCAGGTCTTCTTTTAGGTAGCTGCCCCTGTGCTTCATCATTGATATAACCATCTTACAGGTAAGCTTCGTCAGTCCCAGGCAACGGACCGTTGGAACGCTGTTTGCTTTTACCATTTCCTTGAGCTCCCTCTGAAGGACAGTTGGAAAAAACACAGAGGCTGAACCTCGACCAACACTGATTAATGTGCTGCATACCGTCATATAAAGGGATAACAAGGGTGTGTGGAAGTCCTCATCGTTCTCCGTCTCCTCTTCCTCTGCCACCTCCACTTGCACCTCATCTTCATAGTCATTGTTTTGAGGATGAGTGGAGCAAGAGGTTTTGTCCCTGCCATTTTCTTTTGAAGCACCACCTTGGTTTTCTATGTCAGCTTCTTTTTCTGCAACCTCAACTTGGTCTTCTAAGCTTACAGAAGATTGCATTTGTGGAAGCACCTGAACGGTACAAGAACAATTTTAGTTAGGATGTAGTCACCTTATATATGATGTTGATGATCAGAACAAACAAAGTATACACACTTATTTCATACTGTTGATTACCTTGGGCATCGTATCGGTCATGGCTTCCTTAAGTTTACTGAGGCATTCATCATCTTGGGTGTGATGAATATACATATGCTCCAGGATTAGAGCTGCTCGTATCCTACGTGTCTTGTTCTCAACATCATCATCAAGGAGTACTTTGGTGAGGCTACCAACCACATAGCCGCCCACCTGTAAGGTAATACTAGTTTTGCTTCCGTCTTGGATATATAACTTAGCCAGTGCTTCACCTGCCAACTTTCTGATGGACCTGTCCTTGCTATCCCCAGCAAAGATGTCAACCAGCATCTTGATGAAAGCTGCTCTATTCTCGTTGTCCATGTGTAGTTGCATGAGAATGCCCATGGCATGTTTCTGCAGCTTTGCACCGCAGGTGTCACAGTTGAGGATCTTCTCAATGGTGCGGATTGCCTTCTTGTTGCTTGAGATTTCTCGACGCAGCTTGGCACCGGTCTCTCCAGGAGAAGCCACGAGAAGGCATATGACCTTCAGCGACTCCTCTACTACGCTGATGGACCACGCACCACCATTGAATTGGTGGATCATGTCGGAGGTGAGAGGCGCCATGATCCTTGGGAGCAGACCTTGGGCGTGGCTCATGATTCTGCAGTTACCCTCGTCGGTTGCCAGCTTCCGGAGGATGCACAAGCCTCGAAGAACCAGCTTCTCGTAGGCCTCCCGAAGTTTATAATCATAGATGCCTGGGGACGCCCGACGACTCGCTTGTGGATTCCAATTTTGATCATATTTGTGTAGTAGCTGGTCTCGATTGTATGGCTCGATTAGATGGTATTCTTCAAAAGTCATCCCGATCAGCGTAGATATATACTGAATCGCCCGCGGGAATTGCTGCAAATGGATGTCCAGAGCAAGGTGCGCCACTATCCTCACAGCCTGGTTCCTCATCTCCCTGTCATAGGCGCCCCGCGGATCCAACATTTCCAACAGTTTCTGGAGTACGGGTGAAGAGGTTGCAGATATGATCAGATTTTTCATCATCATGTGCTGCCCAATGATATCTTCCCATGCCCTACGACAATCTTCCTTTTCGCCCTCGACTCTTGCCTTCTTCAGCCTCCTCTCCCTCATGCATATGCTTGTGTACAACATCTTTACCCCGGAAAGGCAGTCCTGACGTGACTTGGAACTGATCAAGTCTACAGCGTGTGTGATGAGGTTCCTTCCTCTCGCGAAAGATGGGTCCTTCTCGCACCCAATCCTTGTTTCGTGCAAGTATGTCAAAACTACACCAAATTCCTCGCCATCATCATATTCCGTGACCACTTCATTAGCAAACCCCTTCTTCGTGTGAGCAAGGAGAAGCCTATAGCAGAAGAGCACCCCTTGGAGCAGAGCAAGGTAGTACAAGGTGTCCATTGCAGGCTTCAGGTTTGCTTCTGAATCTGAGTCACCCCCGTAATCATGTTGTATCAGACGCCAAATCGATATCCCTGTGGAGATCAACAACCCAGACACGTAGATAGCTGCCAGAGGGCCTAGTAGTATGGCCAAGACCATCACCTGAACCACCAGGAAGAATAATGCTACCAAGAGACGGACAAGAAAAGACAGACACCAGTACTGGTCAGCAGATTTGAAAACGCCGAAGACACTGATAAAAGAACCCAACACCAAGGCGACGGCTGAATCCAATATATAGCTTAACTTCTCGTTCTGATAGACATCGAATATCCTGTTGTAGATATGGGCAAGATAAGTGACAAGACACATATGAATGAAAGCAACATGATCATTTTGCCGAGAGGAATTTCTTTTTCTGAATTAAGGAGAGCTTAAGGAGTAAGTATTTTTGGCTCATGAGCTCAGCTCCAGTGTCCCCTTTGTTTTGAATAATTCAAAAATTATATTTGTAAGTTAATTTTTTTGGAGAAAATTCTGAATGTCCTCGATGATGTGTCCTACGAACGTGGAGAATCTCAATTTAAAATATTATGTATTCTAAGCTACACAAAAATGATAAAAATATAGATCAGAGATAGTGAACAATGCATATTTTTAAAACTATAAAATTTGTAAGATTTGTCATTTTTGTGTTTAGATTTAGATGCGTTTACCGTTACGATTTTGCATGCTTGTAGGATACATCATTAACAACATCTGGCATTTTTTCAGATTTTTTTGAAACTTGCAAATTGGTTTTCTGAAATAATTAAATAAAGGGTGCATAGCAGCTCAGGAGCCAAAAGGAATGTTCGGAGTTCAAGAAATTAAACTGAGACAACACACAAAGCACGTAATACTAATTGTCCTACTTTTCTAAAAAAAAAATCAAATGTTTGGCTCCCACCGATTTGCCAAAAGGACAACTTTTCCTTTATCTTCATCATATCATTGAAGGTGGTGAACAACAACAAAATGGTATTTAACGGAAGGCAACGAGAGTACTACATCACACTGATGGACCGCCATACAAGAGACTTGCAACAAGTTCCATGGGTGCCATGGTCAAATGAAGACAAGATATGGGAGTGGTCAGTCTCTCTACAATAAACTAAGAAGCTAATAAAAAAACTCCTATCTATTTGGCATGCTCATCAATATTTGCTATGCTCATCAAACTTCTATCTATTTGGCATGTGACTTTTATCTAGTTGCAAGATACTCTAGCGATGTACAAGAACTTCAATTTTATGCATTGTGGTCAATTCTTCAGGTTGTCAAAAGTGCGGAAAACACGTCGACATATTTAAAGTGAACGGAGAAAACGGGAATGCGTGAGGGTGTTGATTCAGAATAAGGAGAGCCGATGCCGGGGGCCAGCTCAGAATGGGCAATAGGGACAAAAGAAAAAAGCAAGGGCGGCCAGTTAGTTGTATCATCTTGCTCGTTGCAAGATTCGCTCGCGTCGATGATATGAAGGATGTTTCATTGTCTCGACTCACAAAGAGTTGATGCACGAAGAGAATAAAGAAAGGTGGTCCACCTATTTTGACGTGCAAGGCAAAATACTTAAGTGCATGGACGATGAAGGGAACTAAAGAAAAGAGCCGAGCAGCGGCAATCGGAAGTCCACCGACACGATAAACATAAGCCCGAATCAGAAGAGTTACTTTGTCAACAAAATCATGCGCATCATCGAAGAGAGGGAAAAAGGAAAATAGCGTACCCCTTCGCGTCGCTCCCCAGGGCGACCGAAGGGGCGACCAAACCCTAGCCGCCGCCGGAGGGAAAAGGTCGGCGATCTCCCCTCCGCCGCTGCCGTCGGCGCCGGCCACGGTGGCGGCAGGCCCCGGCGTCAAGGGCGCTTGGGGGGTGGTTGCAGCGGTGACACGAGGTGGCGGCTGGGGCGGCATCTGCGGTGGACTCGCGGGCGGCGTTCCAGGGCGGCGTCCCTGGAGATGCGGCGGTGGCGGCAGCCACCATGGGCGGCGACGGTGATGGGTGCTGCAGGCGGCTGCGGATCTCGGCCCCATCGAGATCCATCTTCATCTTCGGAGATGCGAGAAGGGCGCGGCTGCGCGGCTTCGGCGGCGTGGTGCTGGTTGGTGTGGGTTTGTGTGTGCGTGCGTGAGTGTGTCCCTCCCGCCTCTTCTCGTGTGCTCGGAGTCCGGCGGCCCCCGTTGGTCCGGCGTGCCGCGCCGCCCGTGGAGCTCGACCTCCAGATCATGTGGATCTGTCGGGCGGCCGGCTGCTGCGCCGTGTCTCCGGCATGGGGCGGCCGAGACCAGACGGCGCCGGCGGCCTTGCGCCGTCGCGTCGGCGTCTGCGAGGTGCACTGCTCCCAGTAGGGCTTCCAGATCCAGAGCCCGTTGGGCCGGATCTGCCAGATCCAGAGCCGGTGGGCCGGATCTGAGATGGGCCGGCCGGGTTTCCGGCCCGGCTCGGGTGCAGGCAGGGGCGGAGCTACATAGCTCTAGGGTGATGCACAGGCATCAGGGTACTTGAGATTTTACTTGAGAAATTAGCTTAAAAAAGAGTGTGCACCATGGTAATCCTGATAAAATGCACCATGGTGACTTAAATGCACCAGGTTCATGTTTAGTCTAGCTCCGCCCCTGGGTGCAGGGGAGATCCAGGTTGGATCTGCTGGGCAGTTGTGCTGCCTCTCCGAGGTCGGAGCTGCGCGGCCTTCTAAGCAGTGATGTCGGGCGGGCACGGGCAGTTGTGTCCGTGGCCTTGATATGTGTGCTCTTTCCGGTGCTTGCACCGTGTCCCCGAGTTTTCCGGTGCTTGCACCGTGTCTCCGAGATTCAGAGGCCTGTAGACGCGTCCTCTGATATCTTCTCCGCGTCCTCGGGGCGGCGGCCGACGTTTGATTTTGGATGGGTCTCGTGCAAACCACGGAATGGTAGAGACCATTTGCCGGCGATGACAACACCCCCGGTGTCATTCCCCTTGTTGAAGGCATCGCCGTGAAGTACCCTCCTCCTTCTTGTCTTGGACGCTGCCCCGCCGCCCCACCTGGCCTCCCCGGTGTGCCTGTTTGGTGATGGTAGTCCTCGACGGCGTGTGAGTCACCCTATTCTAGGGTTGCTTTCTTAGGGCTTGGGCGAAAGCTTGCCAGACCTGTTTCTGCCGGCAACGGCGACGTTTTGGTACGCCGTCTACCTCCTTGGAGGCGTTGCTGCAAGCCCTTGCCGTTGTAGGTTCCTCCCCTTTGTCGTGTCGTGGTGTTACCAAGGTTGGTGCGGTGGAGGCTTGTTGGTGTGGACATCTTCGACGTCGTCTCAGTTCAACAGAAGCTTCGGTTCTAGCAATCTCTCTGTTGTAGTGAGGTGTGTGTGCGTGTATGGTGTGCGTGTGTGCTGCTGCTAGCTTGGCCAGCGTTGTAAGTTGTATCTGTTAGCCGGTTGTTGGCTTTGTTAATTCAAAGCTAGGCTCTGCTCGAGTCTTCCGTCTAAAGAGAGGGAAAAAACTTACTAAATAACGATTCTCATGCATTTTTGATGATGTAATGTGATGTGGCCATACTTGGTGGCAGAACTTGCTGTTGGCAGTCGTCCGAGGCTTAAATTTGGCGTCTATTGTGATATGGTCGGACTTTGAATTTATGCATTTTGGTGGCCGGTCGTTTGGCACTTGTTGTTGGCAATCATTATTTTGTTCCAAATGCAAAATATGGGCATAAAGTTGATAGGTCCGGCAGTTTGGTGGAGTGCCGGTATGTGGCACCACCACTCATTGTGCCGGATGTGTTCGGCATCCCGGTAAGAGATACATTTTCCCCGGAAATGCCGGACAAAACTTTGGAGTTGCCGATGGAGATGCTCTTACCCGGTTGGGTGGCTACCTAGAAGGTGTGCGGTTGCTTCCTTGTGCTGCTACAAATCAGTGTACATAATACTGGAAACTACAAACGATGGAGCTAAAACGAAAATGCTGATATCATTTTTTTTTCCTTAGAAGACGTATGAAAGTAAGCAATGAAGATGCAAGAATGAAATGAGGAAAGTTTACCCGGCTGTCTGTACAAGAGTAATAAACGTGAGACACCAAAAGTCTTTCTTTTGGAGCATGGAGACGAAGCCACCAAGGAGTACCACGGTGGTCCAAGTAAGTACAAGGAAACCTAGACCCTTGATAGCCAAGGACAAGTAACCCATGAAAAAGGCATAGCTGTTGATATAAGCTACCTCCCTCCATAGGCAGTCATCAAGCTCCCGGCGGTATGCCATTCAACCTCCCTGAAGATCCGATATGATTAGATTAGCATACTCGATATCAATTCTCCAATTCAGAACTTAAGGAACGGCAAAAATATGGCGCCACGGTCGTCGGTCGGAGCAGTGACTTTCAGCGTGATGCTTTCCGAGCCATCAGATTGGCTCATGCGGCCACACAGCGGAACTACAGTGAAAGTTTTCCAGATGCATCTCTCTAACATAGCATAAATTTTCTCACTTTTACAGTCTTGTGACCTGGAGTAATTGTCTCCATGGTGCATTTTCTCAATCTACCAGATGCAATAGCCCTATTAGTACCACTATAAAATTGATTTGATCCTGCATCAGGTACATCCTATAGAGCTCCGCCCCATTGATAGGAGCCAGGCTCATACTGGGTCGTGCGGCAAGTCCATGGCGCTGTAAAAAAAAATACTAAGATGATACTAACTACACCATTCCACGCGCGCTATCCGTGCACAATAAACAGACACGGAAGAGAGATTTGAAGCTCAAATGTAAAGGGATCGATCTTACCTGCAACAAGCCAACAAGTGGAGACGGCGCTCTATTTGCAGTAACAAAGAGAGGAATATAATCTCGATCTATTCCCAGCCTAGATTTATCACACAGAGGAGAACAGAACTGAAGAGCAGCTGCAACCCAGTTTGTAATCGTGCAGCCTCACGCTCTGGCTTAAGTAACGTGGTTTGGAAGTAAGCGATATGCTTAATTTATGCAGGGAACGTGAATAGATACCAAAACCAATCGAGGACGCTGCAACTTAACCCAGCAGTTAGACATCCTGCTCAGCTGCTTAGCTTATCATTTACTCGATATGGTAAATAATACTACCACTTTTTTTGAAGCACCTAATACGACCACTTGCGGTATGCCATTCAAACTGAACCAAGATTTGCACGGGACTAATTGGATTCTCATGCATTCCTAATTGCACCGGTGTTATACGATGTCATACATATGGAGTTGTTAGGTGGAGAGACTACATTCCTATGTCTGAGTCACATGCATTGAACCATGTACAAATTTTGTGCAGCGGTGGTAAAGATGTTTGGAGCGACCTATCTTAAATCACCGAATGCAGCACACACGTCTCCACTCATGACACAAGGTGAAGCGAAAGGATTGATTGCATGTATTGGAAGCAAAAAAGTCCATTCTCTCTATAAAGGTCATACCGGAGCGTGTAGTGTCATACTCAAATATATGGCAGACCTGAATTTGGCACTTTTTTTTCGCATGGCCGGTTCTCACAATGACATGAACATGCTGCAACGCTCTCCAGTGTTCGCGAGACCTGCTGAAGGCCAAGCTCCGGAGTGCAATTATGAGATCAATGGCTACCAGTACAATAAGAGAATAAGAGGTACTACCCTAGCCGATGCATCTATCCTCGTTCGACATTTGTGAGACAATCTGCAACCCTCTTGGTCAGAAAAATCACATTTTGCCTCGAAACAAGACAATGTCACGAAGGATGTGGAGCGGGCATTTGGTGTACTCCAAGACTGTTTCGCTATTGTCGGGTATCCTGCTCTAACATGGTCGCTGGTTGAGAGATGGGAGGCCATAAATGCTTGTGTTATCATGCACAACATCGTTGAGAGTGAGTGCGATACCGAGTTTGATCACAGTGGGACTATCAGGGCCCTCATGTCGATCAACAACCGGGCGTTTCGGCCGAGTTTGCTCAACTTCTCGCCATGCGTCCGGAAACTAAAAGCAACTCATCACCAAGTGTAAGATAATCTAGTGGAACACTTGTGGCTCAAAGGAAGCTCATAGATCGAGTGTCATGTTGTTTCGTAGAACTTCTAGATTTAGATTTAAATTTTAATATATTTAAATATTATTGACTATGCATTCTAGTTGTATGTCATTTAGATAAAAATATGAACATAATGATGAAAAATATGATAAAAAAGAATAGGACGGTCCCAATAGTGGCGAACATATGTCCACCGCCCATAGAAAACACTTTTTCTCAGATGGAGGACATATTTTTGAAGTCGCCGGTGGAGATGCTCTTATATGCCTTCCATGCCCATACCCAGGGCGTAACACCGCAAACCAACCAAGGCCTTCAACACCGGGACAAAGGGTCTAGTTCCGCACAGAAGGGCAGAACTAGGCCATACCGGCTTAGGAGGACACACCGGTAGCCGGCGCACTAGACACCGCACCACCAAATACTTCCATAAGCCTTTCTGATACAAAGCACATTTAGTCGGCGAACCGCACCACCACATACTTCCACAAGCCTCTTTTGATATAACACAAATTTAGAACGGCGAACGCCACATGTTGGACACCCATGACACTAGCAAACCACACTGGAATAGCCAGCGGCAATCATCGTATCATCGACACAAGGAGACAATCACACATATATGTAAAGCCATGTCGCCAAGACGCCAGTGTGAGGTCCTCCACTAACCAAAACCCTTGCCGATCAAATTGTAGTGCAAGCGTGTTCACTTTCAGTATTTGGAAGATAGGGTTGATGGCAAGCTCGTCCCTTGGACTGGAAGACACGCCAATATGGTCGGGCGGACAGTTCTTGTGAACGTGGTGCTCACTAGTATTGTGATCTATTTTATCACCATGCTTGATGTTCTGGTTGAGGTTCTTTTGAATATTGATAGTATTAGATGGGCTTTACTTTGGACGGCTTGTGAGAAGGTCTCCGATGGTATATGCAAAGTCAAGCGTGAAACTATGCAAGCCTAAAACCACAGGGGGTTAGGGATCCTTAACCTCTCGCTTTGACCTCTTCGTTGCGACGGCTTTGGTTTGAGTGGAGCGAGGACCCCAAACCGTGATGGACCTTGGAAAGCCATGTAACTCAAATGATCATAACCTTTTCACGGCAGCTACGATTGTCACTATTGGAAATGGGTATAAAGTGCTATTTTGGGAGTCGACTTATCTTGGAGGAAGACGGCCTAAGGATAAAAGGAAATGTAGAGTGAGCAAAGCTCGGAGAAGGACTATTGGGTCTCGGGAATCAACACCCAAGAGGGTATAACTATTGATATATGACTCAATTTGCCAAGCTTTTAGAAATGCTTGATGGTGTTCACATTCAAAACGATGTTCCAGATAGGATCTATTGGAAGCTAACCAACAATGGGTGTTATTCATTGGCGGTGGCCTAGCAATTTACCTCATTGATGATGCCTCCCTTGGTCTAGAAACTTGGGCGCCGCCTAAAAACAACAACAACAACAACAACAACAACAACAACGCCTTCTTTTCCCAAACAAGTTGAGGTAGGCTAGAGTTGAAACCCATAAGATTTTGAAACCAAATCATGCTTCTGTCACATGGACAGCTAACTTCCACACAACCCTGTCCATGACTAGTTCTTTGGTGATATTCCAATCCTTCAGATCTCTCTTAACATATTCTTCTCATGTCAGGTTTGGCCTACCACGACCCCTCTTAACATTCTCATCACGCCGTCCACTATGCACTGGCGCTTTCTGGAGGCCTGTGTTCTATATGACCAAACCATCTTAGACAATGTTGAACAAGCTTCTCTTCATTCGGTGCTATCCCAACTCTCTCACATATATCATCATTCCGGACCCCGGTCCTTTCTTGTGTGGCCACATATCCATCTCAACATGCAGATACACCTAGAACTGTTGGATATGTCGCCTCTTGGTTGGCCAACATTTTGTGCCATACAACATCATAGGTCGAATTGTCATCCTATAGAACTTGCCTTTTAGCTTTTGTGGCACTCTCCTGTCACAGAGGACACAAGATCTTGGCGCCACTTTATCAAACCAGCTTTGATTCGATGACTCACATCTTTATCGATATCACCATCCTTCTGGAACATACAACCCAAATATCAGAAGGTGTCTTTCTCTTCTTTCTTGGGTACCACATGTCCATAAAGTCTAACCTCTTCCTCCCCATCCATTCGATTTTAGAGTCCGCCTCCATAGCTCTAACATTCTATTAACCCCCGCTCGACTATCGTTGACTAGCACCACATCATCCGCAAAGAGCATACACCATGGGATGTCTCCTTGTATATCCCATATGACCTCATCCGTTACCAAAGTAAAAAAGATAAGGGCTCAAAGCTGACACCTGGTGTAGTCCTATTTTAATTGGAAAGTCATTGGTGCCGCCATCACTTGTTCGAACACTTGTCACAACATTATCATACATATCCTTAATGAGGGTATTGCACTTTGTTGGGACTTTGTGTTTCTCCAAGGCCCACCACATGACATTCCATGGTATCTTATCATACGCCTTCTCCAAATCAACGAACACCATATGAAGATCCTTCTTTTGCTCCCTCTATCTCTCCATAAGTTATCGTACTATGAAGATGGCTTCCATGGCATACCTCCCAGGCATGAAACCAAATTGATTTTTGGTCACGCTTGCCAATCTTCTTAAGCGGTGCTCGATGACTCTCTCCCATAGCTTCATTGTATGGCTCATCAAATGATGCAACTTTGGACATCCACCTTGTTCTTTAAGATTGGCACTAATGTACTCCGCCTCCATTCTCCGGGTATCTTGTTTGACCGAAAAATGAGGTTGAAAACCTTAGTTAGCCATACTATCGCTATTTCTCCAAGGCCTCTCCACGCCTCGATGGGGATACCATCAGGGCCCATAGACTTGCCTCCTTTCGTCCTCTTCAAAGCCTCCCAACCTCCGCTTCCTGGATACGTCGCACAAAACGTCAGTTGGTATCATCAGAGGAGTCGTCTAGCTCAATGGTAGAGCTCTCATTCTCTCCATTGAACAGGTTGCCGAAATACTCTCGCCATCTACGCTTGATCTCTTCGTCCTTCACGAGGAGTTGATATGCTCCGTCCTTTATGACTTGGTTGGCATCCCTCGTCTTCCTTTCCCTAATCTTGGCCATCTTATAGATGTCCCGTTTCGCCTTCCTTCCTGGTTGGACGCTGGTAGAGGTCCTCATATGCACGACCCCTTGCCTCGCTATGAAAATCGCTTGGTTAATCGTCCAAAACCGAGCGTGGACGGCGGATAGGCTTGACCAAAGAGGGTGGCAAAATTATGGGCTTTGCAAGACAAGCAACCAAGTGCGAGCGTCGGCCGCTCACCTTCTCTTCAAATATGGTTTCACTACCCGAATTTAGCTCCATGACACAGTTTTGCCCGATTGGCAAGCAATGCACACCATCAAGGATCGGTGGATATCCCGCATAAGGAATTGAAGGAAGACGCGACGTTTTATTCCAGGGAATCCCCAACGAAAAATGCACACTATTCCCTCTTTTCTATCGAATCGGTCATAACCACTACCTACATTCCACAAAATAGTACACCACAAGTAGGAGCTAATGAATAGGCCCGCGATTCCGTAGAAAGACATCACGACCCCCTGTGGAAATAAAAGAATTTGTTGGATCGGATCGATTCCTAAGGGTCCCTACAGGAAGTATTTGGCTTGGCTCACCTCCCCAATGCTGACTGTTTAGAAAAAATGAATGGGACAAACTACTAAAATATGGTTTTATGGATATGGTAGTTTTCACCAGATGTATGCTTATTAAAGATAAGAGGCACATATAGATTTATTAACTACAACTTTTCCCTGACTGAACTGGATCATGCAACAGGGCTTTTGAAGTCATTCTGGGGGAAGCATAAGCAACAGTGGGCACTCGTACATGGCCTTACTCAGTAGCGAACTGAGCACTGAGCAACTCCATGACTCGTCAACTGTACTCATGGGGGGCCTACATCCCAGCACACACTGTAATGGCAGTCATCGGATCCCTGGTGTTCATAACTGTGTTGTTCCCTATATGCTATGGTGATCATCTATACATTTCTAAACAGTAATGGCAGTCATCGGATCCCTGGCTGTACATTTCTACCGGGATTTCTCTGTGGCACCTGGTACATCATGACTACGGTGAAGCTGACAGGGATAACAGTAAAGCAAACCTGAAGCCGGCTATGGACGCCTCGTTCTTGGTAGCTCTGGTCCAGGGACTGCTCTTCTTCTATAGGCTCACTTATGTTTCTGCAGGAAGGAAGATTGTGAAAAAAATAGCTGAAGAATATGAGTTAAGGATCAGGCAAAAACTTCAGTTCGGAACTACTTACGCGAGACCAGGATCGGATGTTAGAAACCCATAGTTCCCCAATGGAAGGAACCTAGTCACGTATTCTGTGGGACTCATAAAGTCGAAATCATCTGGCTGCTTTCTCTCCAGGGCAAGGATCCTGGGGACGCTCTCAGGGCAGCTTACACTGATCAAACAGCTGCTGATTGGATAATCGGCGATCCAGCCACCTGCTCAAGAAGTCCATATGACAGAGAGATAAGGGAGCATCGGCATCATCGGAGACAAGGGAGCATGCTGTAAGGATAGTGGCGCATCTTGCTGGCGACGTTGGTTGGGAGCAGTTACCGTGAGAGATCCAGTGCATATCTTCACTGATTGGCACCAGCAGGCTCAATATCTGTTATCAGCAGATAGTGATGAGCATTAACTTGAGAATGCCTAGAAGGAGCTGCTGCTGCAAGGCCTTCTTATACTCTGGAAGTTGGCAGCGGACGAGAATAATTCCAGAGTCATGAGCAATTCCAAAGGTCTACTCCCCAAGATTATGGCGCATATCACATCAGACCTGCTCCACCACATCGATCATGGTGCATGGTCCGACATAGTATAGAAATCACTCAAAGTGATGCAGAAGCTTGGATCTGCTCCAGGAGAGACTGGGCACAAGCTGCGGCGCGAGATCTCAAGCAACAACGGAGCAATCAGCACCATGGAGAGGATTCTAAAGTGTGACCAGTGCGATGCAGAGCTGCAGAAACAAGCCATGGGGATTCTCACACAACTATCGATGGACAAGAAAGGCAGAAAATAATTTATCCAGATGCTGTTAGACATCTTTTCTGGCGATAACAAGTACAACACCAGAATGTTAGCAGGAGAAGCACTGGCCATGTTATCTTTTGAAGGGGGCATTCATGCAACAATCATCTTACAAGTAACTGGTGATTTTGTTGGTAGTCTCAGTAAAATACTCCTAAATGCCAAGAACAAGGCATACAGAATTAGAGCAGCTGAAATCCTACAACATCTATGTAGCCATTACACTAAGGATGATGAATGTCTCAAGAAATTTAAGAAAGCCATGACCCAGGTGATGCCAAAGGTAATCCATATGTGAGAGATAACCATTGAATAAGCATCAAGATTCAAAATATTTATGTTTCAAACAAAATAAAGTGTATTTAAATTTCTAACTCAAAGAAAAAACTAGTCTTTGGTAAAGAGTAGTTTGACGGTATATCTTTGTAGAGTTACATCAATTTAAAAGTAAACAACATGGGTCTGTCTTCAAAACTGGCCAGGCATCAATATAACCAAAATCAATACAGTATATCATATGTATAACATATCTTCATACCCAAACTCAGAATTAATTTGATCACATAGCCATGTATGTATATTTAATCAGATGGTTCATGGGGTGGGTGGGTGTGTGTACATTATGACCTGTTCCAAAGTATAAATATAATATGACAATCCTCTCTTACAATTAACTATCTACCCTTATTAAATAAATAAATAAAATACTCTTTACTGTTTACAGGTGCTCAGCGAAATACTTCCAGGGGAAGCAGCACAAACAGGAACATTAGCAGATGGACCCAGCTTTCCCTCACCACATGCAGACATAGAGGGCCAAAATGGTGTAGCTTCACAAGATATTGGTCGCCACAAGAGTTCTTTCTCTCCTCAGAAAAACGATGAGCAAAACGAGGACCGCAAACTGCTGACCACCTTGTTATCTCTGTGTGTGACCATATGCAACATGTTCATCAGTGGAGATCAAGATTTGGCTCTTGAGTTTGACACAGCTAGCTTTGTGAAACACCACATACCTAAAGCAAGATCTTGATAGCTTGATGGAAGAACTGTCTAGTGCTTCCAAGATCATGTTTCTTCTTGACGGTTCCATGGGTTTTGCCCTCTGTGACGGTGCTGAACCAACAACCAAACCTATTACGACTCTTGCTTCGCTCGTTAAGGAAGCACAAGAAATTGTTGCCGCAAGAAAGGAACTGGAAGTTATGGTACCGCATAGCTCTGTCAGTGGCGGTACTCCATGGTAGACTCCATAAATTATCTTCTGGACTTGCAGTATGAAGTTTGTCTGCATTGTATGGTTATCTGTATATTGCTGTTGGAAGTTTGCTGAGTCTTGAGGACGGAACATGTGAATCTTATAGGAGTATTCTTCATATCCTGCGACTTGTGCTAAGCTCCAAGTTCTCTAAAAGAATGTAATGAAGCCCGCCGTTTCACTATATTTAGTTAATTACATTTTTTAATACTGTTTGAGCTAAGTTATTATATATGTAAATCCCATCCATATGAGATTTCCAATGGCCTTCTAAATTTTAAAAAGGTGATACATTTGTGAATCAATGCACTCGACATATATTTTTGCCACTGTTCAGTAATCGTGCATGTGACAGTGGATGAGAGGGAAAACTGTTAGTGAAGTAAAAGTTTTGGAACTTTAACTAAAAGGTGTAGGTATCATGACATAGATACCTTCAACTAAACCATACTACTATTACTGAAAGAATATTAAAACCTTACGGCTCAACCGCTAGAGCACAATCAAAGATTGGGCAGAATATAGGATATCTCTGGTACTCTAATTCTGCATTGCATTGATCTGTTAACTCGCACCCTTAATTCATTTTCAGAGCCAGACATGTCAGCAGCAACTTAAGTGAAAAAATAATCAAGAAAAAAATCAGAACTGGAATCTGATGCTAATCATAAAAAATGATTCAATTAGCCACAGATTTTATGTAGCTAAACTGTTTTTCACTGTCAATCTGAAAAAAAAAAGTCCTGCATTTTCCTTAATAGCTTTATTCCCGATTGTCAAACTGAAAAGCAGTGGTGAAGCCACCTCCCGGCTGACATGCATGGGTTCTGTCTAGGAACCTCTGTCAAAATTATAGCAGTGCTTGAGGATTTGGTAGAGAGGTTCATGGGCACGCTCACGGCTCACCGGCATGGTCAGTATTAGACTTTGTCTAGGCTCCATGAATTCAATAGTCAGTCTTTGAAAACTTATTCCCTAATTTCATGAAAATTTCTAAATTTCTCTACAAATTATGATTATTACCTAATGTCAGTTAGAAAAAACCGGCGGAGATAGGGCCAATGGGGTAAACTGATTAAAAATGGAAAAGCAACTGGTTTCAGAGTTCTGTGTTGCAATAATAGTTCGGGGTTGAAAAGTGGACTTTTCAAGAAATAATTATAAAGGTTCATAGAATCCCTAATACGGCTAATGGCAACCACAAAGGTGGAAAAATAAGCATGTTATAGCAAGAATACCTGATCCATAATGAGCTGCATTATGTATTTATGTTGTCTGGTCTTCTGACTTTGATTGTGTAGGGCTTCCAGTTTAAGTTATATGCATTGATTGCATTCCAACTGCAACAAAGAGGTGCACACATGAATTGATTGAAGCGATAATATCATAATGATTGCAAGTGAAAAAGCCAGGGTATTCAGGAGGAGCACTTTACGAACTTAATTTCAGAAAACTTCACCAGAAGTCTCCACATGAACAATTCCCATTTTTAAAATGGTGAAATCTGTACACGTCTCGCAATACAATTTCTCTTCCCATGACTTCAGAAGTAAACTTCATCCAAGTGTGGCAATCGCTGCAGACACGGAGATTCTTAATGACTCTAAGGGGCACAGAAGGAGGCAAACACATCAATCCGAAAGCCACAGCTAACTTCTCGCTGTGAACAAAAGCACTGGAGTCCTTTTGTTCTTTCTCTTTTTCATGGAAGAGAAAAACATTCTCTTGCATGTATCCTATTTTCTCTAACCTATCATTTAGGTCAGCCAAATATTTGTAAATCTGATCAGCCAACGGGTGCAATCGATCACCAACAAAGAAAGCATGGACCACACTCTTTACTTCAATCCAGCTGCGGCCGGGTTCTTTTCTGACACCCCTGTCTTTCATCATCTTTCTGATCTGATCCCTACATGCCCACTTCCCAGTAACAGCATATGCATTTGAAAGAAGAACATATGATGCTGAATCATGAGGATCTAACACCAGAAGATACTTGGCTGCAAGTTCTCCGATTTCTATGTTCTTGTGTACTCTACAAGCACTGAGAAGGGTTCTCCAAACCATTGCATCAGCCGAAATTGGCATTTCCTCAACAAATTTCCTTGCCCGGTCAAGTTGCCCAGCACGTCCAAGAATATCTACAACACAAGCATAATGATCAGGTCTTGGCTGGACTCCATGCTCGCTTGACATGGATTTGAAGTAACCAAGGCCTTCCTCTACCAAACCCACGTGACTGCAAGCAGCTAAAACACCTATGAAGGTAACATCATTTGGTTTTAGACCTTCTTGCTTCATTTGATCAAAAAGATCCAAGGCCTCTAGGCCACATCCATGCTGTGAGCAACTTGTAATAATAGTATTCCATGACACATCATTCCTCTCGGACATTTCAAAGAACTGCACCTTGGCATCTTCAATGCTGCCACATTTCCCATACAGTGAAACCAACGCATTGGCAACTTCAGTTTCAGAGGTGTAACCTGTTTTAATTACTCTAGCATGTATTTGCATTCCTTGTTTTATATCTGCGAGATTAGCTGAAGCACTAATAGAGGATACAAATGTGAACACGTTATACCGGATACCTGCTTGATACATCTTAATAAACACCTTGAGGGCCTCTTCATATAGACCACTTTGTGCAAAGCCAGATACCAGTCCATTCCATGTTATGTTGTCTTTATGTTCAATTGCCTCAAATAAAGACAACGCCTCTTTGCTTCTTCCACAGCGTGCATAAAGGTTTGTCAATGCGTTCCAAATCGAAACATCTGCTGAATAACCAGACACATAAACCCGAGAATGAATCTGCAAACCCTGGCGCAATGCTTTGATTCCAGCACAAGCACTTATAGCACTTGCTAGCCCTATGTTATCAGGCCAAATTCCAAATAGCTGCATATCTTTGAATGTCGCAAGGGCCTCTTTGCAAAACTCATGTTGCACATATCCAGCAATCATGGATGTCCAGGAGACTACATCTTTTGCTTCAAGCATTTCAAGAATTCTTCGAGCTTTATCAAGCCACCCGTATTTGGAATACATATCAATCAATACACCACTGACATACATATCAGACTCAAAGCCAGCTTTTATGCTTAATGAATGAATCTGCTCTCCAAGGTTAATTTCTCCGGTGTAAGTGCAAGTCCTTAACAAGCATGGGTATGTGAACTGGTTTGGGCGTACTCCTGCAGCTAACATTTGACAAAAGAGGTCAAAAGATTTTGCCATATCAGTAAGCTGTCCATAAGCAACAAACATCAGGTTCCACAGCACTACGTTTGTCCTATCACCCGAATTGAAGATCTCAAGGGCTTCCTCAACATCACCACATTTCACGTAGAGGTCAAGAAGTGAGCCTTCAGTTATGAAATCTGGAGACATGCCTGCTTTTAGCAAATAGGAATGGAGCTGCTTTCCCTTACGTAGATCCCCAATGGAGGCACAAGCTGCAAGGAGACTAGCAATGGTCACACCGTCAGGCCTCCAGCCTGACAACTGCATTTCATCAAATATCGCCAAAGCACTCTCACCATGCCCGCACTGAGCATGTCGTGAGATCAGTGTATTGAATGTTACTCTGTCGCAGTACGGCATGTCACAGAACACTCTTTCCGCCAGACTAAAAGATCCAAACCTCAAGTAGAGCGCAATAAGCGCATTTGCCACGACGGTTTCAGAGCTGAACCCTTGCTTGTAAATTTGGACATGAACCAACCGTCCTTGCTCAAAAAGCTCAGATTTACTGCAAGCACTCAGTACACTAGACAGAACGTAAGGCGTAGGAACAACCCGGACCGATGCATCTGGTGGTATAGCCCAACAGCTTCTTCTCCGAGGTCATTTTGTGCATATCCTGACAGCATTGCAACCCATGATACATTATCCCTGACAGAGAGCTCCTCAAATACCTTCTTTGCCCGCCGCACAAGCCCTTTCTTCGCGTACAGATCGATCAGCAGGTTGCTGACGATCCGGTCTCGTCCGATACCACACGTGATTGCCTTGGCGTGGATCTCTGGAACGAGCGGCCACTGTTTGCTGCTGCCCCTGCATGCGCGCAGGGCGCAAGCGAAGTCCACGGATCCAAGGCCCCTGCACTGCCTGACCTTGGCCGCGAAGAGAGACAGGAGCTTCTCTGGGTCTTCATGCGAGAGGAATCCAGCGAGCGACTTGTTAAGGGAGGCCGCTCCACGGCGCGTCATTTCATCGAACACCTAGGGCGCGACGCGGTGGGCGACATCGTCCAGGTCGTTCGCTGGTATGCGATGGTGCTCTGACGTGCGCGAAGGAGACGCGAAACGCGGATAGGTCGGCGGTGGTGGTTTGGTGGTCTGGTGGGCACGTCGGCGGCGTGCGCCGGAGCGGCGGCTGCTGTGCGAGGCCTGCGGACGAGCTCTCGCTGAAGCGTGAGTTTTGTGCGATGAGAAAAGTTATGAGGATCCAGACCATCCAACGGCTGCGCAGTGCTAGTGCACACTGGTTCCCGTGAAAGTCAATCTACCAAGATTTAGCCAAGTTTATTGAAAAAATTATCTATATCTACAACACTAAATATATAACATATGAAAATATATTTCTTGTTGAATCCATTGGTATTGATTTGGTATTCCAGATTGTTTTTTAACAAAACTAAATAAACTTGGTCAGAATTTACATGGGTTTCCTGCTTTAGCTTTCTGAGTTCAGCTCTCTGCTGCTTACTCCGAGTACTGTAAACCCTGGATGCTGTAAGACTACAAGTTTCGTTTCTATGAAATGGAGCTGGGGCGAGGCCCTTTATTTCTAAAAAAAAGAATTTACATGGGTTGACTTGAAACAAATCTCATATGCACTATATTTTGACAACGAGGGAGTAGAGTAGTAGACGACAATGGTTGATAATATCTCCTGTAGTTTAGGGAAAATTAATGTTACATAATGGATAGTATCTTGCTTTATCTCCAAAAAATATTGAATCTAATGTTTGGTTTGCACTAATGTTTTGCTTGATTGAATCACATGAAAAACAAATGATATATTTTTTCAGAAGTCTTGAGTAGTTGAGTGGATGGAAACTTTCTAAGAAACGTAGTGTATGGGAATTTCAGAAAAAAAATCCTATACAATTTAATCCTACAGATCAAACAGCCCAAATAGAAAACAACTTCCTAAATACTCCAAATCCCTATTGAAATATCCTGAATCAGAAATGCCTGAACTCTATGCTGCAATTTATTCCGGCCTAAACACACACATTACGACACGGTAACTTCGGATTGGCACAAATGCGTGTCCATAGAATGCCAGCTTATGCTCCCAATGAGTCTGTAGGATCTTCAGGCATCTTTTTTGCTGAACAACCTCCAATGTTCTGTTTTTTTGTGGTACTTTGGCTTCTTCACTATCATGACGGTGCAGTGAGCGTGGTGGGTGCAGTAGTCGCTCACACTTCCAAGAACAGCCCTGCAAGAATTCACCAAAAAAAATATGCAGAAGTGTTAGTTTGCCTGTCTCAGATTCTCAGACAAACTGACTATACAAAGTTAAGGTAAGAACAAACCTTTTGAACGCCCCGTAGCCATGGCTGCCCATGACGAGCATGTCGGCATGATGCCTCTCGACCGCCTCGCACAGCACATTCCTGGCGTCCCCCTCCTTCACTTCGTAGCTCACATCCGTCACCTGCATGATCATGGACGAATTCAGATATGTCTGCCTCCTCGATCTGACAAATTAAGCATGCATGAAGACGTACATGGGAGCAGTGCTCCTTGGCCTTGTCGATGACCCTGGCGGAGGCGCGCTTGAGGTCGAGCTCCACCGTCGGGAGCAGCTCCGCGGTGCCGATGCCGGCGATGCCGATGACGGAGGACGCGGGTGGCTTGGCGCTGACGACGACGAGGTGGTACTGCTGCGTCTGGCCGGGGGCGAAGAAGTGGTGCATCGTCCACTCCAGCGCGTAGTAGCTGTGCTCGCTGTCGTCGATCCCCAGCACCATCGCCGGCTTCCCGCTCGCCGCCGGTTTGGGGCTGCCTCCAGCTGGTTCCATCGTCGCCGGCGTCGGCGCCGTCGAGACCGCTGGCTCCTCAACCGTAATGAGGGACTCTGCCTGCTCCGCCATGTCTGTCTCCTTGCGTCAATGTACGTGGCTGTGGCCTGAACTTGACTGGCCTTGGTGACGAAGAAAAGAGGAAGAATGGCGGAGGAAGGCGAGCTATTTATGCCACGGGGAGGTTGGGCCAGCGGCTGGGAGCACGACCCGGAGCGCGGGAAGCGCCGAGGTTTGCCTTTGCCTCCGCGGCGTCCTGTGGCTATCAAAATTTGTTCCTTTTTTCACTTCTGTATATTCTCTTCTTTGCTATAAATAAATAAATATGAACTCATTGAAATTATAATCTCCGAAAATAAAGTATAGTAATACACACAGATGTCCACCGTATGGAATCTGCAATCTTGATTGCTATACATTACACACTGCATTACTGCATTGCATGCCTGATGCATCACAAAGCACATTGTTGTGATGTGCGCCAGGCACATCAGTTATTGACCTTCTTAATCCAGATCTTGCAGGAGTTCACTAACTATACATACATGTGGTCTCATGGTCCATTTATTCACACAGATGCGCAACTGGCAATACATACATACTGGTCACTAGATTAATTCAGCGATGGATACAATCACTGGCTTCAGCGATGAGGCAAGGCTGGGCCTTTTCTCAGTGCTTGTGTTTTGGCTTCTTCACAATCATCACCGTGCAGTGCGCGTGATGGGTGCAGTAATCACTCACACTTCCAAGAACAGCCCTGCAACAAAGTTCAGGAATGTCAATGATACAAATGAATGGTGACGACATGGGGAATCTGAAGTAAGAAAGCTAGTGTTATTTTTGTGATGAATACTTGAGGTATAAGAAGCATGTTTGGTCATTTTTAGGTTGGCGGAAATCATATCCTGACGTAGCTAGTCTAGTCTTATCATGTGTAATCACTAGTGAGTAGTGACACACTGACACTATCCTTAACTAAATTAAGAAAAACAGAGGATTGGATCCAAGATTCAGATGAACTTCGCCATGAAAGATAACCACAAACCATATGTATTTCTTGCAGAAGCAACTAATATTGCACACTGTTGGAATAAATAATGAAGCTATTCCATACAGCTGAACTGAAGGACATCGTGCTGTTATCAAAGTTCATCTACCGTCTAAACCTACTGTCCAACATCCTTGTTTTCATCCTATGCTGCTCTCTATTCTCCATACACACTAAGAAATAAATGCTCAAAACAGTGCAAATGGAAGTAGTTTAACGAAGAGCACGACAAACAACACTAGTTCATGGATCCTTTTCCACGGGTTTTAGACTTGGTGAGACTGGTGACTGTCGCCAACAACATACGGTGCCATCCTTCTATACGGAAAACAGAGGAGAACAGAGCACGAAAGTAGTAAATGTGGCAATACCTTTTGATTGCTCCATAGCCATGGTTGCCCACAACTAGCATCTCCGCGTGATGCCTTTCGACCGCCTCGCAGAGGACGTTCCTCGCATCTCCTTCCACCACTTCAAAGACAGCATCGCTCACCTGCAGCGAAAGCATCATCGATTTCATAATGAGCAAAATTCCTCCTGACAGAAACCAGCGTGCATAGTCTCAGTTCTCAAGGATGAAACAAATTAGGTGCATGCGTGTTGGCTCGAGTCGTATGTGTTCAACACTGATCCTCGCTCCAAGCACAACCTCGAACTGCAGACTGATTCTGAAGCCGAGCCAAGCTTAAAACGAGTGTAGTTAGGTAATTAATATAGTTTCAGCGCTCCCTTTGGTGTGGAGTAGTGTACTAGGATGTCCCATTCAGGCACGCAGTAGTACATAGAGAAATCATCGAGGAGTATATGCTTGTTAGAAATTTTACAGTACCTGCGAGCAGAGCTGCTTGGCCTTGTCGATGACGCGCAGCGAGCTCCGCTTCAGGTCCGCCTCCACCATCGGCAGCACATCCGCGGCACCTAGCCAAAATCGAACCGATGAATTTTTTCAGCCAAACCTGATCGAGTCTCCAAACTAATCCCCAATTCGCCCGGGAAGAACGCGCACCTGGTCCAGCAAGGCCGACGGCGGACGCGGCGGTGGGCTTGGCGGTGACGACGACGAGGCGGTACTGCTGCTGCAGCTGGCCCGGGGAGAAGAAGTGGAGGAGCGTCCACTGCAGCGCGTAGTAGCTGTGCTCGCTCTCGTCCACCCCGACCACCATGGTCATCTTCCCGTCTCCGGCCGCCGGCACCGACGTGGACGCCGCTGTACCTCCCGCTTCGTCCGCCATGTCAAGAACCAAGCTCTGCCTTCTCTCCTGCGAGCTGCGACACGGCACGCAACAATCCTCGTGGTCTCTCGACTAGTCTGGAGATTCTAGAATGGACTCGCAGCGGCGTGTACTCCTTCGGAACCTTGCGATAATAACAACATGCTCGGCCGGCGGGCTCCGACAGGTGGGGCCGGGGACGCGAAACTGGTGGGCGGTGCGTTGTATTTCGCCAGCGGCTACTCGTCGACAACTTCGCGCCAGCGTCAACTTACTTTCCCCACCTATCCTCCTCTCCCCGTGCTACAGTACTTGAGAGGAGAAAACAAGGCGTCCAAGTTCGCCGCGGTTTCCTTCCCTCTCCGGCGGCTGCTTCGGCGGCGGGAGAGCGGGGGAAACCCGGATCTGTGTCTCCGGTGTGTATATAGTAGGATTAGGTCTCCAATCGGCGTCGATTTGATGGAGGTTGCGGCGCCGTTGGTTGGAATAAGTCCCCTGCAGCTTGGCCTCCATCTCGGCGGCGCCCTTGGCGGTGGTGTCGATGAGCTTGCTGGGAGTGGTGTGGCCTTGGGTGTGGCTGGCGAGGTGGCGGTGCTAGCCATGCTTTGCCTTTTTGTCCTCTGGTTCCTCCGCTGCATCGGTGATGTTCGGCTGCGACTTCATCGAGGGATCCTGGAGGTTTGTACAGCAGCTTTGGTCTCGAGTTCGTCCGTCCTGGTGTTTTGGCGCGACGCCGGGCGGTGCTGGCTGGCTGTCTCTGACGTGCTTCCGAGGAGGAAGACGTATGGAGGTTGCTCGGCCGCAACTCGCCTCTCCTTCAATAAGCGCCTCGGTCCTCTCTCTCGGTGCGGAGCCTTTCTTCTCCTGGCCGGCCTCGGTGGCGAGGGGAGAGGTTGGGTGGCGTGCTGCTGCGGAGCTTGCTGCCGGCGTATCTGAGCTGCGTCCTGTGGCGAGCGGCGAGGGTATCTCTAGCGGTGGCCGCATGGTGCGGCGGAAAGCTAGAGGTGCCGGAGCCGGGATCTTCATCAAATAAGCTCGGGTTTCTTCGATGCTTCCGAGCAGGCCGTCGCGGTGGCGGCGCGAGGAGGTTGTTTGCTGGATCTGGTGTTAACTGCGGTTTCCCCTCTGCTGGATTCACTGCGAGGTCCGACGATGGCCTTCTATGGCTAATCCGGCTCGACATCCTGTTCAAGTCGGGGCGTGCCCCCCGCCGATTCTCCTTCTTCGACGCCAAGGTCTCGCTGCGAGCGGCGAGCGACACATGCGGCGACATCAACGGGACGTTGGTTCCCAATCGTCTTGAGCAGGTGACCCAGCGACCGGTCTTCTTCTCTCCGGTGGAGCAGCGACGAGGACATGGACGGTCGTGGATTTCGATTTGCAGGAGCTGCCAGAGTTGCATGCTTCTTTTTCTGTTTTCTCTGGTTTGTTCTTGTAATAGGGGACTGGATGATTCCAGTGTAATACCGTTGTATTCAAGTTTCTATTAATCCAGATGCAGTTCTCAAAAAAAAAAAACAACTTCGCGCCAGTCGGCGAATCATGTGATTCACTGGCTGGATCGACGTAGACGTGGAAACAGGGGGCGCTTTTGTTTTTTTCCGTAAACAAGCGGCGCCGGGAGACACTCAACTGCATACGTCGGTTCAACTTGCTAAGACTCTGTTTGTTTCTAGTGTTTTTTTGGGTTTAATGGGGATTAATTCCCTAGGGGATTAGGGAAACCCCTTCCCTCACCCAATCCCTACAAAATTCCCCAAACACCAATCCCCAATCCCCAATCACAATCCCTAAGAAACAAACGGAACAGAGATTTACAAACCAGATGCACAAACCAATGTAGAAATTCACAAGCATTTCACTAAAAGATCTAATTTTTATCAGACGCAAACATCAATACAGACTACAAAGCATCGTTTAATTAGTCCAACTGAACAACATTTTCAGTTTGACAGAAAAATACAAGTGACAATCATAGTAGAGCAAAATATAAGTTTCAACATTTTCAGGACGCAAACATTAAACATCAGTACAGAATGAAAGCATCAGTATCTCTTCTCCAAAATGCATTATGTTGGAGGATTGGGTATCACGCATGTGACATATTTCACTCAAGGTAGCATTAGCTCCACCACACTTCAGCGTCATGCCAACCCAATCGAACCTGAAAACAAGGAGCAGTTCAGTTACAAGTCACACAAATGCATCTCGAGACTTCCACAAAATCCTCTTGTATAAATAGCATCACAGGCACCCACACAAGTAAGCTATATTTCAGCACATATCAAACAGAGGCACAAGAGTAATTATACCTCAAGGCAGCTCTGCAATCTCTTGCTGAATCCAAAGGATGGCCGTCTCCCGATGCATCGCAGCCGAGGTGAGGAAGGTCTCTCGGTTTTCAGCCGTTTTGAACACTTTGAAAGCCTTGACTCTTTCTTGAGTTGGGATTTCAGCCATGTTGTGTACAACTTCAATGCATTTGCTTATTGTGAACTTGTTCACTTCTTTCGTCTCAGCCCTTTCATCCTCAGCTTGCTTTTCTTTGATTTTGACAAACCTGTCTATCACACCAACTAACCCATCGCTGCTACTCTTCTTGGGGCTCTTCTTTTGCTTCTTAGTCTTGCTTGTTGAAGGACCAGGTGCCTTTTTTTGATTGACTTGTGCATTCTCCACATCAGTATTCGTTGGATTGACTTGTGCATGCTCCACCTGCACCTCAGCATTCCTTTCATTAACTTGTACATGATCCACCTCCACCTCAGGTTTATCCAGTACTTGCAACTCATCATCTCCACTTTCATCTTCATCACTTTCGATACCTGCAACTTCAGGTTTCAGATATTGCTCGGCAGTAGAAGTGAAGTTATAGCTGCCCTCAGCTGTGTGCTCTGCAAAAGGTGTGTTAATAAGGTTACAAGTCGACTAGGTAGAGTAAAAAAAGAAGTTGTGGTAGAGCAAACTTACTATGGTACAAGTCACCAAGTGAATCGTATAGAGGAAAAGCTTTCACCTTGAACCTCTTAATTCTTGTACCAAAAGACTGCAAGTGGCATAGATGATTGTTAACATGATAGCAGCTATGACAAAAACATTACTAACCTGAAGTTGCAAGAGAGAGAGAGGGAACGGCGACGAGGGTACATACCGGAGGGTCCAAGAATGGCGACGAGCTCGACGACAATCCTATTAGCTTGGCGGCGAGTATCCAAGAACGAGGCCCTAGAGATGATCTACCCGCCTCTCTCCGCCCCATCCTTCTCTTCGTCCGTCGCCCCTCTCTCCTGCAGTCGCACCGCCCCTCTCTGCGGCCGTCGCGCCGCCGCCTCCTCTTTCTCTGGCTCCGCTCGGGATTGGAGAGGCGCGGAGTGCAAGGTGAAAGATCGATATGTCGACTAGAGGGGGGGTGATTAGGCGACTTCCAAATTTTAATTCTTTTTCGATTAATTAGGGCTTGAGCAAAGTATAACAAGGTTGACTAGATGTGCACTAGGTGATAGCAACCTATGTGATACAAGCAAGGTAAATAACGTAGCGGAAGCAACAAGTAAAGGATAGAAATAACCGCAAAGTGGAGACACGGAGATGTTTCCCGTAGTTCCTTCCCAAGGGAAGTACGTCTACGTTGGAGGAGTGTGGAGCCACCTAGGCGCTCCAATAGCACGGATGTGCTCACTCTATTCTCCGTGAGCTTTACCCGTGGGGGTTTGGCTCATCCACTATGAGGTCACCTTGATGGCGTTGACCAAGCCGGTACACAAAGGTTGGGGAACTCCACAATGAGTTGGAGCCTCCCAACAATGCCTCGGACTTCCTCCGAGACTCACAAAGGCACCTAGGGTTACAAGCAACCCAAGATGCAAGATCCACACGGAGAGTGTGGGAAGAATTGAAATTCCTTTGGTGAAGTTGTAGATCTAGACCTCCTCCTTCACTCCTCAAAGTATCAAGGCAATTGATTGGTGGGAGTGGGAGATCTCTTAAATGAAGCTCTCAACAATGGTGGCAAGATATTTTCGTGAAGCTTGAATGCCCCAAGGTAGGTGAAAGGTAATAAATACCCTCACTACAAATCTGTCCGTTGGGGGCATCTTTCCCGCACTGGCGGTACTACCGCTGATGAAGGTGCGGTAGTACCGGCGGTGCGGGAGCCTTCATTTGGGCGGTCAACGCCCAGGTCTTCGTCCTTCAAAACCCGCACCAGCGGTACTTCCGCTCCAGGGCGGTACTTCCGCTGAGCTGCACCGAGCTCGCTTTAAGCGGTACTTCTGGCGGCACTACCGCCCGTCTTCAGGAACCCACAAGCGGTACTGCCGCACCACAGCGGTACTTCCGCTGAGTGACACCGAACGTGGTTTTAAGCGGTAGTACAGGCGGTACTCCCGCTCGTCTTCCGCACCAGCGGTACTGCCGGTCCCTGGCGGTACTTCCGCTGTGCGCACCCGAACTCTATTTTAAGCGGTAGTGAGAGCGGAACTGCCGCTGAATGAAAGCAATAGAGGCCAGCGGTACTACCGCCGCTGGCAGATTAACACTCCTTTTTCTTCTCTTTAAAGTGAAAACGACATGGAATCGTTTATAGAACCTGTGTAAACTTTAGACAACAAGTTAAATGCTATTATTGCATTGTTATCAATCACCAAAACACGATTAAGAGCAACAATGCTCTTTCAATCTCCCCCTTTTTGGTGGTTGATGACAATACAACAATTGCTACAAAACGGTTTTTGGAAAAAATGGACGGAGATCCCCCTAGATGTATGCATTATTCAAGAGTAGCTTTTGAATGCTCAAATGCACATCAAATAGGATCAACACTCCCCCCATGTTTTCCAAACCGTGCAAGATATAATCAAAGCAATAAGTAAAAAAGCATGGAAACATAGATAACGAGTTTCAACATGTCTTACACCATGCCACAAGGTTCAGAAACATAAAATAAACAAGTTCACAAGCTCATAAGACACAAAAGCTAAAACAACGAGAGCTTGTGACATCCCTTGCAAATCCTCGGAAACCTAATAGATATTTCTCCCCCTTTGGCATCAAGACACCAAAAAGAGAAGAAATCGATGCTAGCGTCCCAAAGATCAATCGGAGAGGTTCTCGTTGCTAGCGGGACGGGGACGACGACGAGATGACACTTTTGCTTCTTCATAGTCGGACCACTCGCAAACCTTGCCTTGGGAATCCTTGGCGCGCCACTCACCGGACACGGTGATCTCCTTCTCCGATCCAGACTTCACAGTTTCACCACGAGCACGGCGATCCGCAATCTCTTGTTGACGATATTGCTTAAGGTCCACATGGTGATGATATTCCCTTGTCTCAAGAGCCTTGGTCATGCAGAAAAGTTTCTTGACTTGACGACCCATCCAAGTCATGGGATCTTCCTTCTGGCGAGGAAGAGAGGGGCCAGCACCCCCAGCAGCAGCCTCAGCAGTGGCTTTGTTCTTGGCTTTCTTCCTAGCTTGAGCAGTCTCATAACTATGATCTTTGATGCGAAGCTGCTTGGGCTTGTGAGTGGTCCAAGAATTGGGATTCGAGAGACCCTCCATGGGAAGATCTTTGGTCCAAGCCCAAATAATAATCTTCATAACATAGGGACCAAAAGCTGCATTCTTCTTGTTGATGCAAATATGCCAAAACTCATTCCACAGATAGTCCATAACATCCAACTTCTTCCCTTTGGTCTTGAACTCGTGCATCCGGATCATAAGGGTGGTGAGGAATCCATGAATCTCATCAATGTTGCCCGCCTTTGGGTTGATGGTTTCTCGAAAAATCCGGTGCATAATCTCATAAGGAGGGTAAAGACCCTCGGAGAGACCCGGAGTGAACTTTTCCCAAAAATAGAGAGGAGTAAGAAGATGCTTGGCAAGAGGCTTGTCTTCGATATGAACACGGAACCAATTTGCATGAAAGTCAGCCGGAGGAACCATACCATGATCAACATACCCTAGCATTGTCCCAATGTCACTCCACGAGGCCGAGAACTGTTCAGCCTTGGTCATCCAGGTAATAGAGCGGTCTAGCAAATTGAAGGACACGGTGGCAAAGAATTGACACACAAGATCTTCATCATAGTTTGCACGGAGCTGAATAAAGCGGAGGATGTCAAGTTCCTTGCAAATCCATAGAGCCTCATCAAAATACTCGGGGTGCCTCTCCATGTGGGCAATGTCAATGTATTGCTGCTTCACCACATTGTTCTTGGAATCCTTATGAAGATAAGTAAGATAGCAATGCTGTTGAAAAACTGTGTGAAAATAGGGATTGGTCCCTCGAACCTTGGGATCCAAGTCCATGCGGGCAAACTCATATGGATTGGACTTCCTCAGATCAACATACTGTGCATCTGTCAGATTTGCGAAGGAGGAAACCTTGCGAGCCCCTTGCTTGACCCTACCCTTGCTTGGTCCATCATCAACATCCGAGGTCTTGGGCTTCTTGCCCGCAGCACGAGAACCTACCGAATCAAGATCACCTGTGATTAGCAAGAGGAGGGAGAGCATAGACGAGTAATGCCAAAAAAAAAATTCATGACCTAGGAGACCAAGAGCACAAAGGTACAAAAATTGAAGGAAACAAGGGCTAAGGTGAAGCACATCAACTAGGAGGATTGAAAGTACCACGGGATGGTGAGAGAATTCGATGAGGAACACCAACAACAGCCCGGGTAATTTCAATAAATCTAGATGGAGAACTACAAAATTAGCCCATGATTCGTCACAATACTTGTACACAAAGGTTCTAGGATCCCTAAGAAGCATCTCTACCAAACCAATTCGTCAAGAACACACTAGGGAACCCCATCTAATCATCTCCATCCATCAACTAGATAGGAGAGAGGGAGAAGGCGTACCGGTGCTCATGGCGAAGGATCGAGGGAGAGGAGAGGTGCTCGAGCCTTCCCGAGACAAGGACCGCAAGGGCCAAGGACGGGAGAGCTCGTTCCCGGTGGTGAAGGTGGCCGGCGGCGGCGGATCGGGAGTGAAGAGGACGTTGGAGAGGAAAAAGAAAGTAACTGTTGATTTTCCCCTTCTGCCCGAGTCCTTATCACGCCAGATCCGCACGAGCGGTACTACCGCCCTCAAACCGGTAGTACCGCTCCCGGTCGATCCACAGGCCTGCCGGGGTTCCACGCGCTTATCCGGAGTGCTGTCGCACCCGCATAAGCGGTAGTACCGCCGCCAGGCCGGTAGTACCGGTACCTGGGAGCACAGTGCTATTTTTTTTTTCTTTTAAAAATCAACAGCACGATGTCACCGGTTCCGTCCAAAACAACACCGAGAGCACGAAATAAAAGGCATTTTTAGAGAGAGATGGCTGATTTTGTTTTTAAAGGGTTGTGGCTTGGGATAGACAAGTAGCTGAGGAAGGAGAAGAAACTCAAGTTTGCAAAAACCAAACAAGAAAGCCCAAGCTTGAGTTCTCTCCCCAAAAAGGAAATCTAAAACACCAAATAAGATCCAAATAAGACCAACTCCTCATAAGGAGGAGGGCGGTGGCCGAGGCCACCATGTATGAGCAATTATCAACCCAAAACCGCGAAGATATATCTTGGGTTCAAGGCCAATACTCATCGTTTAAGCACAATTTGTCACCGGAGTGACCAAATGAAACACGAATTGTCTATGTGCGCATAATAGAGGTAGTGTTGACTCATGAGTTGAGCTACACTCCCCCTATGTCCATGCATGCATCTAAACTAGTTACGATGTCTACTATGGGTACTTGTGCAAGGCGGTCAAGCAAAGTTGCTCGCATCAATGACATTTAGTTCATTCCTCAACTCTCGAAATCTTGGTTCATCAAGGGCCTTCGTGAATATATCCGCAAGTTGATCCTTGGTTCCTACAAAAGAAAGGTCAATGTTGCCCCTCTCCACATGCTCCCGGATGAAATGATGACGAACTTCAATATGCTTCGTCTTGGCATGTTGCACGGGGTTGTGGGCGATCTTGATAGCACTCTCATTGTCGCAAAGAGGGGCACCTTGTGAAGTTAATACCATAATCCTTCATAGTTTGCACCATCCATAAGAGTTGAGCACAACAACTTGCGGCGGAGATGTACTCGGCTTCGGTGGTGGAGAGAGCAACACAATTTTGCTTCTTGGAAGACCAACACACCAAGGAGCGGCCAAGAAATTGACAACTCCCGGATGTAGACTTCCTATCCTTCTTCTCTCCGGCATAATCCGCATCCGAGAACCCATAAGATGAAAGCTTGAACCCTTGGGATACCAAAGACCAAAGTTTGGGGTATGAAGCAAATATCGAAAGATGCGCTTAACCGCCACTAAGTGGCTCTCTTTGGGAGCCGCTTGATACCTTGCACACTTACCCACACTAAACATAATATCCGGTCTAGATGCACAAAGATAAAGCAAAGAGCCAATCATCGAGCGATAGAGTTTTTGATCGACATCGTTACCCTCGGTGTCGGTGTGGAGGTCGACGGAGGTGGACATGGGTGTCTTGTAAGGTTTGAGCTCCGTCATCGTGAACCTCTTGAGCATGTCTTGGGTATATTTGGCTTGATTGATGAAGGTACCTTCCCTATATTGCTTCACTTCAAATCCTAGGAAGTACTTCAACTCCCCCATCATGGACATCTCAAATTTGCTTGTCATTAGCTTTGCAAACTCATCATTGAAAGCATTGTTAGTAGAACCAAAAATGATGTCATCTACATAGAGTTGGCATATGAAAAGATTGCCACCCACCTTCTTGGTAAAGAGGGTGGGGTCAATAACACCAACTTGGAATCCACGGTCTACAAGAAACTCTCGAAGGTGCTCATACCACGCACGTGGGGCTTGTTTAAGGCCATAGAGCGCCTTGTCGAGCTTGTAAACATGGTCCGGATGGTTGGGATCCTCAAACCCGGGAGGTTGCTTAACATATACCAACTCATTAATAGGACCATTAAGGAAAGCACTTTTAACATCCATTTGTTGCAATTTAAAGTTATGATGAGATGCATATGCAAGCAAGATGCGAATAGATTCAAGACGAGCAACGGGGGCATAGGTTTCACCGAAGTCAACACCTTCGACTTGAGAGTAGCCTTGTGCCACCAATCTTGCCTTGTTTCGAATGACAATGCCGTTCGAATCTTGCTTGTTCTTGAAGACCCACTTGGTGCCGATGACGTTCTTGCACCCATTTGGCCTTGGCACCAACTTCCACACCTTGTTGCGCTTGAAGTTATTGAGTTCTTCATGCATGGCATCAATCCAATCATGATCTTCAAGAGCTTCATACACCTTCTTGGGCTCGATGAAGGACACAAAAGCATGGTTGGTGCTAAAGCTTGCCAATTGTTTTCTTGTGACGACCTTGCTTTGGACACCTCCAAGAACTTTGTCCAATGTATGCTCTAAGCGAGTTAATTTTTGCTCTCTTCGCAATTCTCTTCTCTTCTTGGTCTCCTCCGAAGTTTCTTGAGAGATGACTTGATCATTTCCTTCATCATCGGAGTCATGTGCATTGTTTTGATCTTGAGCTTGATCTTGATGTGGACCACCTTGATCTTGTTCTTGATCATTGTCGTGTGCACCATCTAGAGCTTGGTCTTGAACATCAAGTTGTGGAGAGGAACCACTAGGTTGATCTTGTTCTTGACCTTGCTCACTTGTTTGAGGGCTCGGAGTTTGTTCTTGGTTACGGGGAGGATCTTGAGTTGGTGATGGTATGACTTGAGGAGGAGCTCGAGGAGGATCTTGAACTTGAGGAGGATCCTCTTCAATGGGACGAATGTCCCCAATTGCCATCCTTCTTAGAGCGAGCTCCATAGGTACATCACCTACAACATTAGGATCAACTTGCCCCACTTGGGAGCCATTATCCTCATCAAACTTCACGTCACTAGATTCTTCAACTTGACCGGTGGTCTTGTTGTAGACTCTATAGCCGTGAGAGTTTGTGGAGTAACCAACAAAGATGCCCTCTATAGATCTAGTCTCAAACTTAGATAACCGGTTACCTTTCTTGCGAATGAAGCACTTGCATCCAAAGACACGAAAATAAGAAAGATCCGGTTTCTTCCCAAGAAGAATCTCATATGGGGTCTTGTTCAATAGCTTGCGGAGATATAACCGATTTGTTGCATGACAAGCGGTGGAGATGGCTTCGGCCCAAAAGTTGAACGGAGAAGCATACTCCGCAATCATGGTCCTAGCCGCATCCATAAGAGTCCGGTTCTTCCTCTCCGCAACACCATTTTGTTGAGGGGTGTATGGAGTGGAATATTGATGAGCAATCCCTCTTCACTAAGAAACCCCTCCACGGTGTAGTTCTTGAATTCGGACCCATTGTCACTTCGAATTGTCATGATCTTCTCTTGATATTGACGTTGAGCCATGTTGATGAAGTCAATGACTCTTTGTTGAGTCTCACTCTTCTTCTTGAAGAAATAGACCCATGTGTATCTTGAATAGTCATCAACAATCACCAAGCAATACTTCTTCCCACCAAGACTATCATAAGATAATGGACCAAATAGGTCCAAATGAATGAGCTCAAGAATCTTGTCGGTGGTAATCTTCGTCTTTGATGGATGGGCTTCTCCATGTTGCTTTCCTAGAACGCATGATCTACACACACGATCTTTGGAAAACTTAATATCGGTTAGTCCAAGAATGTGATCACCACTTTGAAGATCATGGAGTGTTCTCATATTGGTGTGGGCTAGTCGGCGATGCCAAAGCCAACCCACATCAACTTTAGCCATTAGACAAGTCGCGGCCGACATGCTCTCTTTCGAGAAATCAAGCACATACATGCCGTACTCGACATGTCCAACAAAGACTACTTTAAGAGATCCCTTCACGGTGATGATCACACTCTCGTCATCAAAGTAACACCCATAACCACTTTTAGTAAGTTGATAGACGGAGAGTAAGTTGTAGCCAAGGGACTCAACGACAAGTACATTCTTGATAGAGACTCTCTAGCAACAACGACCTTGCCTCGTCCCAATACCTTAAGCTCGCGGTTGTCACCAATTTTGACTCGTGAATATTGAGGTAGAGGAGGTTCAATATCATCCACCAAGTCAATGCGTCCGGTCATGTGTTGGGATGCGCCACTATCCACCGTCCATCGACCCGCACCGGACGCCACACCCTACAAGGAATCAAGACTTCGATTTAGGTACCCATTTTTCGATGGGTCCTTTCTTGTTAGTCACAAGGGTCTTTGGAACCCAAATAGTCCAATGATAATCATCACCATAAGAAGTGCCAACATATTTAGCATAAACATGACCATCTTTAGATTTCATAAGAACATAAGATGGGTTATATTTGCCGGCAAAGTCATTATGGGTAGGAAGGTCCCTTGTGACCTCACTACCCACAACGGTGTTGGTCTCCTTCTCTTTAGCCAACTCCCCCTCCTTCACAAAGATAATAGCTTTTGAAGAGGGAGAAGGCTTCTTCTTCTTGTTCTTCTTCTTTGACTTGGTAGAGAAACCAAGTCCTTCTTTCCCAATTTGATCCTTTTGATTACTCAAAAGGTCATTGAGATTCTTTTCTCCTTGGGCACAAGCCAAAATGCCCTTCTCAAGTTGAGATTTCAACCTAGCATTCTCTTCAGCAAGATTAGCATGCTCACAACAAATAATAGATTTAGCAACAATTTCATTTGATGTGGATGCAATAACTTCTTTCACTTGTTGACCTAGGAATTGATCATGAGACTTCTCAAGTTTGGCAAAAGACTCTTTGAGGGTTTTGAGTTCCTCATCAAGTCTCTTGTTTTCCTTCTCAAGTCTAGCATGTTCAATGCCTAGCTCAAGCTTCTCATTCTTATAGACTTTAGAAGTAGCAAGAGCATGTTCATGATCCTTTTTAACTCTAGACATGTCAATAGCATAGGATTCCTCGGAATTAGATAGGGCCTCCTCAAGAGACCTTCTACGAGTTTGCTCTTTTCAAGAGCGATAGAGAAATCCGCTATCTCATTAGCATAGTCAACCTCACGGTTTGCCATGCCCGAAATGATCTCCTCCTTTTGATCTACAAGAGAGTTAGTTTCCTCAAGTTGCTCCAAAAGAGCATCAACATTCACTTTATCTTCTCCCTTAAGATTAGCTAGCCACAAGTCCACCTCATTTGGACTTTGGGGCTCCTTCACAACATTCTCTACACAATCCAATAAGGAAGGAGGTGTAGAGGTAATAGGTTTGGTAGAAGGAGTTACCGAGGTGGCTTTTGCCATGAGACATGTGTAGGGAATGGACTCATTCTCATTGGGGGATTCAAATAGGGATGACGGTGTAGAGGAAGGTGTAGCTATGGCAATGCGAGCGGTAGCTCCAACTTCATCTTCATCTTCATCACCGGACATGTATTCTTCCAAAACTTTTCTATCTTGAACACACAAGGCATTGACTACCCTCTTCTTCACGTAGTTCTTGTTGCCGATGCCCTTGGACTTGTCTTTTCTCACAAGCTTGCCATTGTGGTCCTCTCGATTCTCCCAAGGACAATCGGCAATGTAGTGATTGAGATTACTACAATTATAGCAAGTCTTTGGACGGTCTCCTCTTGGTCTTGCAACGAAGTTCTTCTTAGCAAAAGGTCTTGATGAAGATCTCTTGGAACGGTTGCCCCAAAAGGCTCTTGAAGCAAGGGCCATGTGCTCATAATATTCTTGCTTGACGTCCTCCGAATCCTCCTCTTCAACTCCATGTTCATACTCTTCTTCACTAGTGATGGCCGTGGACTTCAAAGCAACATTTGGAGAGTGTCCCGCAAGTCCTCTTTGCCGAGCATGAGCATGAATGGAGCTCTTGACCACCATTCCAATGGATACAAACTCGTTGAGCACGGTGTTGGAATCAAGTGTTGAGAAGTCCGGTCTTGATCGAATGGTTTGAGCCAAGCCTTGATTTGAGGGAGTGATTGCCTTGAGAAACTTGCGCTTGATCCAATTATCTTCAAACTTCTCGAAGCCAAAATCATTCAAGGTGATGGAAAGAGCGGTGAGCCTTCGATAGAGATCTTCGGGTGTCTCATCCTCATTCATCACGAACTCATCGGCTTCGTCTTGAACCGCTTCATACTTGGAAAGTTGAATGCTTTCATTCCCCAAGAACAAGTTATGGAGTTTATCCCAACATTGCTTTGCCGTCTTGCACATCCGGATATGAGTGGTATAAGTTGGGCCGGCGGCCGTTTGATCATGTGCATGGCGGTGGCGTTGAGTTGATGATTGGCCTTCTCCGTTGAAGTCATGTTGAGTGGGTCTTGAGGATAGAAGCCTTGCTCTAGAATGTCAATCAAGAAAACACAACAACTAGACATGTGTGATCGCATAGCATATTGCCAATTAGGAAAGTCTTTTGGATCAAGCTTAGGAGGTGCGCCCATATTGGCGATGTGTGGCGGAGAGACGTGTTGGTGGATTGAGTTATACACTTGTCCCGGTGGGACACTTGCATACACCCCCGGCTTCCTTGGGATTGAGTTACCCTCCGCGGCATCGTTGTTTCGGGATTGGCTTTTGCCTTTCCGTCCACATTGACTAGGACCGAAGAAGGAAGAACATCTCCTTCTCCGACTCCTTTTCCTCGGGGGTAAATCAATCTTAGGTTCCGGTTTCCCTAGAAACTCCTTGAACATCTCCCGCATCGATTCCTTCATGCTTAGGTTGAGGTTGGTAGTGATCTCGGTATTGAGATTAGACATCTCACTCTTGAGATCACTAACAACCTCACCAAGGCGTTCATTAGTTACCGACGCGGTTGGGTCCAAGTTGTCCGACATATTCTCTTAGGCGGTGAAGCCTTAGATAAGAGCCGAGGCTCTGATACCAATTGAAAGATCGATATGTCGACTAGAGGGGGGGGGTGATTAGGCGACTACCAAATTTTAATTCTTTTTCGATTAATTAGGGCTTGAGCAAAGTATAACAAGGTTGACTAGATGTGCACTAGGTGATAGCAACCTATGTGATACAAGCAAGGTAAATAACGTAGCGGAAGCAACAAGTAAAGGATAGAAATAACCGCAAAGTGGAGACACGGAGATGTTTCCCGTAGTTCCTTCCCAAGGGAAGTACGTCTACGTTGGAGGAGTGTGGAGCCACCTAGGCGCTCCAATAGCACGGATGTGCTCACTCTATTCTCCGTGAGCTTTACCCGTGGGGGTTTGGCTCATCCACTATGAGGTCACCTTGATGGCGTTGACCAAGCCGGTACACAAAGGTTGGGGAACTCCACAATGAGTTGGAGCCTCCCAACAATGCCTCGGACTTCCTCCGAGACTCACAAAGGCACCTAGGGTTACAAGCAACCCAAGATGCAAGATCCACACGGAGAGTGTGGGAAGAATTGAAATTCCTTTGGTGAAGTTGTAGATCTAGACCTCCTCCTTCACTCCTCAAAGTATCAAGGCAATTGATTGGTGGGAGTGGGAGATCTCTTAAATGAAGCTCTCAACAATGGTGGCAAGATATTTTCGTGAAGCTTGAATGCCCCAAGGTAGGTGAAAGGTAATAAATACCCTCACTACAAATCTGTCCGTTGGGGGCATCTTTCCCGCACTGGCGGTACTACCGCTGATGAAGGTGCGGTAGTACCGGCGGTGCGGGAGCCTTCATTTGGGCGGTCAACGCCCAGGTCTTCATCCTTCAAAACCCGCACCAGCGGTACTTCCGCTCCAGGGCGGTACTTCCACTGAGCTGCATCGAGCTCGCTTTAAGCGGTACTTCTGGCGGCACTACCGCCCGTCTTTAGGAACCCACAAGCGGTACTGCCGCACCACAGCGGTACTTCCGCTGAGTGACACCGAACGTGGTTTTAAGCGGTAGTACAGGCGGTACTCCCGCTCGTCTTCCGCACCAGCGGTACTGCCGGTCCCTGGCGGTACTTCCGCTGTGCGCACCCGAACTCTATTTTAAGCGGTAGTGAGAGCGGAACTGCCGCTGAACTGAAAGCAATAGAGGCCAGCGGTACTACCGCCGCTTGCACGGCGGTACTACCGCCGCTGGCAGATTAACACTCCTTTTTCTTCTCTTTAAAGTGAAAACGACATGGAATCGTTTATAGAACCTGTGTAAACTTTAGACAACAAGTTAAATGCCATTATTGCATTGTTATCAATCACCAAAACACGATTAAGAGCAACAATGCTCTTTCACAAGGGCCAGATCTTGCTACCGCACGTGAAATCCTCCAGCTCAGAGGGCTTGATGCTGTAATACCCCGCAGTTATAGGACTCGAGAGGGTAGATATAGGAACTGCATTTGTGCATACATGCATCTTTCGGTAAAATCTGGATAATTTTCGCGCTTTTGTGTTAAAAGAGTCAGGAGTCGATACCAGACGAGTGTCGAGGTTCTGGGAGTCAGACATCGACAGATAGTCGAGTGGTGTCGATAGACCCCACTACTTATTTTAAAACCCTACCTTTTCAAAATGGACATGTAAAATTTTGACATGACCTATTTATAAGTTCTTCAATTTAACACAATTCTATATCTTATCCAATCTTATATACACACACAATATATATTTCTACAACACAAGTTATATAATTCATAACAAAAAGGAATGAATCATATCAAATGATAGCAAGACAAGATATATACACATAATATCAAACATTCAAACACATGAACATCTTTTCTTCAACAAATACAAATTTAATTACAACACCACATGTTTGAATCCATCTTCTTTACAAGAATATATCAACACATTTCCAAGCAACTCAAATAATACAATCTGTCCATTATAACCAAAATTACAACTATATTATTACAACAAGTGATGATATTACAAAAGAGTATAAATAAAAATCCTAAAACTACATCTTCACTTCTGAATTTTCAGAGGATCTTCAACCTGCAAAACAAACAACAAAAATAAGAAGAAATTGGGGTTAGTGTTAAAATGTTGCCAACACCATATGGTGCTGGCATGTTAATATATGAAACCTGGTTCAGCCTAACCAAATCTATGGTTAGACTAGTGTGGAGAATGCAAATAAAATTCTGAGGCAACAAAGGGACTGATCTGTTTGATCATGCTCATTGAATCCGAAGGCAACATTAGGGGCAAAGGCTTAAGCATAGCACTTAACAGAAATCATCTTCAGGCAACAAACATCAAAGGCAACAAGTGCTAATTGAGCATTTTGATCTCATGATCATTTAAGCAAAGCAACTCATGAATTCACATCTCCACAATTAAAACCAGGAAGCAAATAAAAGCAAAGGCAACTTAATGGTATCACATTTGCCATTAATTGACAAATGGATCCTAATTCCCACTTATTAAGCTAATGACTAGCTTAATTACACATACACTTGAGTTAAAACATCTCAAACCGACATTCACTAATCACATACTTCACAGCCAAGCAAACCAGCAAAATATCTAGATCAAGATAGGATCAATGACTCGGCTGTGACTCAAGTTTTATCACCAAGGGGAGATGAACTGAGCAGCAGAACCAAGTTTTATCCCCAAGGGGAGATGAACTGAGCAGCAGCAGACTGGAGTCTATCTCCAGTGTTAAAAGGAGTGTTAAAGTAGTCCAAATAGGCAGCTCGAGGCAATGAAGGGCCACTGCAAGCAGGTGAATCATCACAAGCCAATTATCCTGGTGTCACAAGCACATGAAACATCAAAACAGTATATAATCAACACCAGTTCGAAGCCCCAGCTCATAAAAATTTCAGCAAACACAAATCACACATATTCACAAGCACAACACATCCAGCAGCACCATTTCCATCTGTTCTTCACCAAGAACAACCACAAACCACAAGCCAATCATGGAAATTACCTAAACCATCCACCACAAGCCATTAAAACTTAGGAGAAGTCAAGCAGCAAGAAGAAGACAGTAGAACCACAAGGAGCAGTCCAGAAGAGACGGTTGAACCTTGGAGCAAGACCAGAACTCTTCCGTAGCTCTAGCTGCTCTACAACAAAGGTTGTTACACATATGTGCTAGAGAGTGATTGATGTCTACACACGCTTCTATTCTTGTAGACAGTGTTGGGCCTCCAAGAGCAGAGGTTTGTAGAACAGCAGCAAGTTTCCCTTAAGTGAATCACCCAAGGTTTATCGAACCCAGGGAGGTAGAGGTCAAAGATATCCCTCTCAAGCAACCCTGCAATTAAGATACAAGAAGTCTCTTGTGTCCCCAACACACCTAATACACTTGTCAGATGTATAGGTGCACTAGTTCGGCGAAGAGATAGTGAAATACAAGTAATATGGATGATTATAAGAGGTAATTGCAATCTGGAATAAAAATGGCAGCAAGCAAACATGTAGCAGAACTTGTTGTAAACGGTGTTTCAATGCTTAGAAACAAGGCCTAGGGATCATACTTTCACTAGTGGATACTCTCAACAATGATCTCATAATTGAATAAATAAATGCTACTCTTAAACACTCTCTTGTTGGATAACAAATACCATTCATTGCGTAGGGCTGCAAAAGCACACCTCAAGCCGGAGTAAACAAGCGCTACAATGTCATAAAGGAATCACACACGGTGCACACACTGTCACCTTTACACCGTAGAGAGTACCGGAGTTCATATTAAAGTAACCTTTAGAGTGCATAATAGATAAAGAGTAACATCTACATATTCAACTAGATTAGCACAACTGAACACAAGTAAATACTACTCGGGATTATTCTCCTTCTTGATGAAGCAAGAGTACTATGCGTAGGGCTGCAAGAGCACACCTCAAAGTCCGAGTAAACAAACACCACAATTCTCAAGAATAAGCCATGATAAATGTCTAAATTATTCATAGAGTCACACAAGTACCCACACTGTCACCTTGATACCGTGTTGTCACAATGACTCCAGAAACTAGACAAAATCACTTGAGTAGCATAAACATTATTAATGTATTCAGCGATACTAGCAATACACATGATCACATAAAGATCACACCATGTGAGAGAGAGATAAACCACATAGCTACCGGTAGAGCCCTCAGCCTCGGGGGAGAACTACTCCCTCCTCATCATGGGAGTCAGCAGCGGCGATGAAGATGGCGGTGGTGTCGATGGAGATGACTCCGGGGGCAATTCCCCGTCCCGGCGGCGTGCCGGAACAGAGATTATGTCCCCCGAAACTTGTCGTCGATGGCGGCGGCGCTGCGGAACTCTTCGTGGAAATTGGCTTGGTGCCTTAGGGTTTTCGCGTCGGGGGAATAAATAGGCGAAGGGGCGACGTCGGTGGAGCCCCGAGGGGCCCAACCCATAGGCTGGCGCGGCAGGGGGGCCCACCGCGCCGCCATGTGGTTTGGCTGGATCCTGGCTCCTCTTCGTCTCTCCTTCGGACTTCGTGTACGTGTTGGAAAAATAGGGACGTGGCCTTTTGTTTCGTGCAATTCCGAGAATATTCGCAGAAGTACTTTTCTGGAACCAAAAACAGCAGAAAACAGGGAACTGGCACTGTGGCATCTTGTTAATAGGTTAGTCCCAGAAAATGCATAAAAGTGATATGAAGTGTATATAAAACATATAGCAATTGGTATAATATAAGCATGGAACAACAGAAATTATGGATACGTTGAAAACGTATCAGTGATTTAGCAGGTTCTGTAAATGACAGAACCATGCTTGAGTGCTGATTTAGCATCTGTTCTTAACAGAACCTTGCTCAGCAAGGTGTGGTGCTATAGAAATTGAATTGCAAGCAGAGTACATCTGTTTTGTGCAAGAAATAGGACAGAGAGATGAAAGGGAGTGAAGTTGAGTGTTTTACCATTTGTTTGAGCATCTACAGAAGCAAGGGAACTATTTTCAGTATAGTATCTGTTCTTATTCTGTTTTTATCAAAGCACACAACAGAGCTGGATTAGCTGTTCATATCAAAGTTGTGCACTTAGAGGAAGCACAGGAAAGCATAAAAGCATGCTAACCAAGCAAGCTTGCTGTGTAACTCAACATGGAGGCGTCACAGCAAGCAAAACCTGAGCAAATCATGTTCTAAATAAGCTAATCATCACTGCTAGTATTAATTCTAGCTCCGGATTATTTTTCTTATTGCACATATCACATCTATGAGCAAGTTAAGCTCACAATGATTCATTCAGAGACAGTGGTGTGATCTACATACTAAGATCTACACCATTCACCTCACGAGTGACACAGAGAGGTAATCAGTGCACATATACAAGCATAGCAGCAGCACAGCATCATCTGCTCATCCAAATCCTAAGCCAGAGAGGCATACGGGCATGAGTATCAGCTAGTAGAGCTAGCAGTGGGTAGAGTGAGTGGAGGAACACGAAGTTTACCTGGCGACCGTGGCCGTAGCTCCTCGGCGGCGAGGCAGTGCCCGCACAACCGATGGAGGGGGCACACGGCAGTAGAGGTTCAGGCACACCGCACCACGGCGGCACAGGGGGCGAGACCCTGCGCCGAGCCATGGCGAGCACACCGGCGGGAGAAGAAGAACACGGCGGCGACACCCAAACCCTAACCCTAGGGAGAGGGGTTGCACGCGAACGCGAGAGGGAGCGATCCCCAAATCCCTCCGGTGGAGAGGGAGAGCGGCGCGTGGGGATTCTTTTGCCCCACGCCACGGCGGCGGAGACGGCCGGAGCAGGCCAGGGCGAGGCGGCGACGCCGCGGGCGACACGGTAGCCGGCCGAGTCGAGCGCGAGCCCGGGCGCGCGTGAGAGGAGTGAGAGAGAGAGAGTGGTCCGGTCGGTTGACCCGACCCGGACCGGACCCGAGTCTTGGCTTGGTTGAACCAAGTCAAGCAGGGGTATTTTGGTAATTACACCCACTTGAAAAATTCAAAACTTCCATAGAATCCTATAAATTCTAATAAAATCCTAAAAATACAAACAAAATATGTATACATATCAGCAGAAAATAATCTATCCAAATAAAATATCTCTTTGAATTTTTGAAAATGATTTCTTGTAGCAAAAATTCAAAGGATCCTTAAGTGGAAATGACTTTGAAATATTTCAAATTATTTTTCAAAGAAAATAATATGGGAAAATTATGTATCAAGTTCAAAGTATAATTTGAACTACATTAAGACTGTCATGTTACTCATCCTACCTAAAACTCAAATCAAAGAAATCATCAAAAGAAATCTTTAACAAAACTCTGGGGAATTTTGGGAAAGAATAAAAATCATCTCATTCTATGCATATTGGCATGTATTTGGTTTTTCAACATTGTCTGATACAGACAGTGTTATTGATTTTCAGAACACGTGAGTCCCAATTCGTCGGAAGCTTTAGACTGCACTACCTATCAGTCTCAAGGCAAGTTCCACCTTGCATATCCTCGATTGAATATTTTTATCAAAATATTTGCAAACTACTATGGTTTATCACTGCATGAAAAAGAAAAATCTATTTTCGAATGATGTGAATTGCTATAAGTATATGGTTGGCTGGCAGTGGAACCACGGATTGATGTTGTGGTGGAGGTTCCACTGTACGGGAAAGTATGTACCTAGGATTAATAACCCATGGCCCAGTGATCCTAGCGCCGTATTGAAGCATCAGCCAACAGATTCACTATGGATGGGCTCGTCAGAGGTTTCTTCCTTCGTTCGCATATCCTCGGCAGACTATTACCTGGTTGAGTCCGTTGCGGCGGCCAACAGCGTGGGAGCGCATACCGTCCCCACCCGACGGGGTGATTTGGAATAGGAGCTCGGGAGTGGTGACGAGTCTTTGGTCTTTGTACCAGACTGGGTCATAAGGGGTGGATATGCGTTGTGCCGGGAAGCGACTCCACATGACTTGTTGCCCTGAGTTCTGGCTATAGCACACATGGTGTGCTGAGAGAGCATAAAGAGCCAGGCTGCTGTTGGGTAAAGTGGTGCAGCTCTGCAGAGTTAAAACAAAAAAATTGTGACTGTCACATCCTTGTTCCAGGAGGGGACTACAGACCGCAGCGGGAAAGGCATCCCAAGTGATGACTATAAACCCGTGGAGACTGGGGGCATAGTTTTCTAAAATAAAATGGACCTTTTACTAAAAATGTTTTACAAAACTTGCATATACATCCATGACTTTTTGGTCAGGATGATAGATAGAGCATCATACAGCTTATCATCTATTATTTGAGCTTGCTGAGTAACGCTAGAGTTGCTCACCCTTTCCTCTTTTGACCCCCTGCTTAGACTCTGAGGAGGTTACCGAGGAGGACTTTGGAGCATACCATGCCGACGAGGTGTACTTCGAGGCACCTGATCTGTCCGGAGGAGTAGAAGGCGTCGACTACATCATCGCCTACGGAGCCGACGACGCCGACGAAGAGGAGGTGGAGACTTAAAGTTATCATAATAGGAACCTGGCCGAGCAAGACTAGACTAGTACTACTTAGCTGTTGAGCCAATATGGTTCTTAGTTTATTGCTTTCTATCGCTAGTAGGTTGACACCTGTCAACACAGCAATAATAGACGGTCCTCCCTTGTCGGAGGAAGACGTTGAGGTTTTTATCCATTTCTGGCTTGTAATATTCAGCAGTGTGTAATAAAGTGGACCCGCAATGTTTCTGTTGTACTACTCTGAGGGATGTAATATTTACGGATAAGTCCTTCCGTGGGTGTTATGTCAACGACTTGTACACTACAATATGCAGTGGTGTGCGGGGTCACCGCAGATGCCTGCAAGGATGTCGTCCTACTTAGCCGAGTCTAAAGCAGGTAGGGATGGCAATGGGGACCGTTTACCTGAAACCCGATGGGGTTTTCCTCTATTAGGGGCCGGGGATGGTACATTATTCGTCCCCATGGGGACCTTCACGCTAAGTATGTGATCCCCATCGGGTAGAGCGGGCCGGGGGGCGTTTCACTAGTCCCCGTACCCGAACCCCACGGATCCCCGAGGTAAATCGAACAGATCGCACTAATTTCTCCATTCCTAAAAGCGGGCACGGGACGGGCGACGCTTCGTGGTCGTCGTCCTCCATGTCCTCGAAAGTCTGGAAGAGGTCGTCGTCCACCACCTCCTCCCTCTTCGTCGGCATTCGTGTGTGGGTTGTCCGGCTGCGGCGGCTCACGACGAAGTAGGTGTGACGGTGCTCGTGTCTTAGGAGTAGAATGAAGTCGTCAAGATATCAGGGTGATAGACACGACGGACACATTCAAATATACCCACTAACACTATAGACATAAAAACTCATAATCAATTGGCGATGGTAGTTGGAACAAAAAACTTAAAAAGTTAGAGTTGCGCGAAACAAAGAATTGAATCGACCACTCAGATGAATTTGAAAGAAATCGAATGCGTGCGGTGAATTTAACAAATTGATTAGAAACTCCGCACATAAGCAAGAAATTGAGCTGTCAGAGTCAGAGAAATGTGCATATTTTCATGTTTGTCATGAATCAAAACACCGTTGTGTAGATAAAGAAAGATAAGGTGAAAAAGACGACAAAGGTATAGCCGTATAGGTGAGGGCAATCTGAGAAGCGTGATTTTTGTATCCCACGGATTTAGTTGAGGTAAATGCAACCAACCAACACCCTGAAATGGCTACCCTACTATTTAAAAGGTTAGAAAAAATGTCTCTGGAAAACTGAAAAGATTTAGTGCTATCTTATTTTTATTTGCTAATACTACTTTGGAGCACCGACAGGTGAAAACCAAGTTCCACGACCCACCCGGACAAGAAGCACCACCGTACGACGTGCCCCGTCGACGTCGCCAATCCGCCTCGCCGGCGAAACCCGTCCGCCGAGTGCTGCACCAAGCCGTCAAAAACCTCCGCTTCGGCGTCGACGTACGTATCGGCCTGACGGACCCGCCTGAAGGCAGCGCCCAAGAAGCGCTCCGTCATCTGGGCGCGTCGCACCGGCCAGTCCGCGCCGTGCGCCCGTGCCGGCCGATGTGGTAGCTCACGTGGAAAGGCTGCACGCGCTGCGCCACCGGAGTGTCCCACTCGGCGACCACGTACAGAACCTGCTCCGGCAACGCCGCCAGCGCCTGCGGCGCGTGGCCGTACCCGGCGGCCATCCAGTGCGCCTGTTCGTGCCGTGTCGGCTGGTCACAGCAGTGCGCGTCCCACGCCGGGCGGTGGCCGTCGTCGAAGCCCTGCGTCATGCCCTGCGCCTGCAGCCTGTGGAAGCTCCCAAACGCTGCGGCGGAGGCGAAGCGGAAGTGTGGCGGTAGGATGTCGAGGCAGGCGAGCGCCATTTCCATTACGTCCGCGCACTCGGACACGGCGAGCTCCACGAAGAGCTGCAGCTTCTCGCCCGTGGCGCTGTCCACGTAGAGGAAGACGACCTGCGCGCGCGGCCGATGCCACGGCGACGTCAGGTCCGGGAACGCGAACGCGAACGCCGTGGCACTTGGCGACGTCGCCGGCGACTTGACGGAACAGCTGGCCGCTCTCCGGGCGAGCAGCGTCGCCGCCAGAGGCTGGAACGGTACGAAACGCTTGGCGCGGCCGCCGCTCTCGACGAGCCTCGTGAACTCGCCGACGCCTTCGGCCAGCCTCTCGAACCGCCGCACGGCGTCCATGCTCAGCTGCTCGCCGCCACCGAAGTCAAACAGCTTTTTGCTCGCCCGAGCGACGCGCATCGGCAGCCACCGGCGACAAGCGTCCTCCTCGGCGTCCACGCGGTACTTGTGGGCCCATAGGATGCGCTCGCCCTCCTCGGCGGCTTGCCTGAGCTTGTCGCGCCAACGGACGAGCGGCCGGTTGGTGATGTGCCAGTCGTCGGCCTCCTCGATGGCAGCCTGAATCCTGAGCAGGGCCACCTCCATCCTCTCCTCATTCTCCCAGTCGCTGTCCTCCTCGCGGCGGCCGACGAGGTACGAGCATATCCTGCTCACGGCCTCTCCGACGACCGCCGAGCCGACGACCTCGCTCACTGAGAGTTCCGGCATACTTGATTTGTGGAGGAATTCCAGGCGGTTGCTAATATATAATGATCGTGCGAACTGAGAAACTATGAAAGCATGTGCAGCGAAGAAAAAGATGTTCGCGACATGACTGAAACAAAGGCCGGACCGGTAGAGTGAACATGGAGACTACTAGCTAGACTTCCGAGTTTGACAAAAAAACACATGGGTCAAAACACACTTTCACGTTCTTAAATATAATAATGCCAAAAATATTGTTTGATAATCTTTATCTTACAAAAACACATGGGTCGTTAGGAGATTGATGTTTTGCACGTATCCATTAGTGCATGCATGTATAATTTTTATCTTACAAATATGACGTAGTTTGATTCATAAGTTGGAAGAGAGGTCGTAAATACAAGGACAGTAGGGTAAGAGCATCTTCCAATGGGCACCCAAAAAGTTGTTTAGGGCACTCAAAAGTTGTTTTTTAGAAGAAAAAAAATAGGGCACCAAAAATTGTTCTAGGCATGAATATGCAAGAAAAAAATAATAATCCCACTCACCAAGATACGTCCAAAAACTTGAAATGTGTCTTAACCATGAACCTAGTGCATGTAGCGGTGGTACCCCGCGAGCCCTTTGCTGCATTGCTCCCATTTGGGGAAAAAAAAACTCTTTAACCGCAATGCATCGGACAATACTGCTGAATATTCTTTTTCGGAGGGACCAGTACACTTTCTCGATTGTCCAATTTCGTTAGGAGTCGAGTTCTCAAACAAGTTGGGGAATGGAAGCATATTTTTATATGGCCAGTTTTAACTGTGCCGGTGCCCGAGGATAAGTCAGCCTTGTAAGTTATAAACTGCTCGTATACGTGTGTGACTGTGCAAGTTTGACCCGTCTACACATTGGACCTCCCGGTAGCACACCTGTGTAATAGTATCATGGAGACACATGCATGTTCACACTGAACCTGTCAAAGAGATCTCGAAGTGTCATCCTTGCCGTTATCCCTGATCTCGGTAGATACCCATAGAGTGGATACCCGTAGAGAACACCTACCTGTGTAATATTATCATGGAACGCTCTCAAGGCTTGGCAATCCAAATGAGTGGCTTCACATCCCTACGGTCAAAGAGTGGTGGACCGACGTCGTCCAGAAAAGAGGAGGCTCAAGGAAGGTGATAGTTTCGCCCGCCATGCTCGTCTCATGGGAAATTTGGTTAGAGAGGAATGGACGCGGCTTTCGCAATAAGTCGTCCACCCCAAGGATGCTCATAGATAAGATAAAAGGTGAAGCGGTGATGTGGGGGCCGTGCGGGTGCAAAAGCAATTTGTGATATTATGCCGCGAAAGTAGACTTGCGTTTTGGCCTTGACCTCGTTATAACACTAAAACTTCTCCTTTTTCAAATGAAATGGCAAATCTTTTGCCTCGTTTCAAAAAAAATACCCGTAGAGCCTGTGTTTTTTCTTATAAAAGTGGTATCAACTGCAAGGTTAAATTAGAGAATGAATTAGATCATGTGTGTGCTGACCCCGGAGTTTTTTTTTAGATTACCGCCTCGCTTGGAATGTCGTCACAGTTTATGCCTCAAAAAATTTCCTGTCTCTTTGCCTAACAGATCAATATATTTAGCGGACATGGTTAGGTCCGTACTTTCAGGGCTAAAATACACCATTCTAATCGGGGCCTATAGGGATTCCTTCTCGGTTCCATTTCATTTCGACGAAACTGACAACCTGTAATGTTTTACCCTGGAGGTTTGATCGCAGTTGGCGCAGAGTCCCTAATCGAGATAACAAATTTTGATGAACCAAAAGAAAGATGTGAACTAAAAATTGAGATTAACTGTATACACAAGAATTTGTAATATTTTTTTTGATGAGCAGAATATGAATATAGTTTCAATTATTAACATCATTCAAGCATTATAAAAGCTCCCTAACTAAAAATGTTCAACATTCAAAATCTTGAATAGGACATTTTGTGTCTAGCCAATTGACTTACGAACATTAGATGTGAACCAAACAACGTTTTGAGTAACTAAAATCCCATATTTCCTCGTAGTTCGTAAATTCATAGCACTCTATTTATTAATGAAAACATGTGAAAGTATATCAATATCATTTTTTTATGCATATCTTGAAACCCCTGTCAATCAGCAAAAAGAAAAAATATATAGTGTCGTGACAAGTGGCCAATCCAAAATCAAGATCGTATGTTCATGAAAAATCAACATCCCTAAACATGAAACACTTAAAGAAGCAAACATCTACATCGTCTTCCGCTTCTTCCTTCCAACCATCGGTGCAAGTTTAATCTTGTTATGATCAAAGTGGAACAGCTTGTATGCCATCATCATCTTGTGCCTTTGGAACGAAAATCTAAAAAAAAGGAAAAGCGGAGAAGACATGCCAAAAATCAGTTTGCAAACAAGAAGCATACATTCATTCAATCATTTTGCGAACATGCACGTGAATATTGAGAGATTATATGAAGCCAAACATATACGCATATGGTTCCTTCATACGATCAGATGTATTTCTCGCTGTTCTAATAATCGTCTTAGGAGATTTAATTATGTGAACCAGATCACCTTTCACTAAAAAAACTAGAATGCACTGAGTATTGCTGCCTGAAGAAGCAGGGAAGAAAAAGGAAAACAGAACCAGGTAACCGGACGAGGAAACAGTGGGCCGGCCCAGGAAGAAATAGCGAGAGAGGAAAGCAAACGAGCGAAATCGGAAGAGAACCCCAGCCCACATCGTCTCCAGCCAGAAGAACCCTCTCCCTCCCCGCCGCCGCCGCCGCCGCCCCTACCCGCCGCCGCCGCAACCCCTACCCGCCGCCTCCGCGCGTGACGATGCTGGACATCAACCTTTTCCGCAAGGAGAAGGGCGGCGACCCCGAGCTGGTCCGCAACTCGCAGCGCAGCCGGTTCGAGTCCGTCGAGCTCGTCGACGAGGTCATCGTCCTCGACGAGGCGTGGCGCCAGAGTAAGAGCTCATATCGCCTCGCGACCCCTCTCCCCCCAGAACCTTCCGGATCCGCGCTCCCTGCCTGACTCCCACGATTTGGTTATCGCTTGCAGGGCAGTTCGAGGTCGACAAGATCCGGCAGGAGCTAAACAAGACAAGCAAGGAAATCGGCAAGCTCAAGGCCGTGCGTTCTCCTTGCTCTGCTTTGCTTTGATTTTATTCTCTGTCTATCTTCGGGGATTTGTGTGTGACGGCCGGCATGTTGCTTTGCAGAAGAAGCAGGATGCGACGGTGCTAATACAGAGCACCGAAGAGATCAAGGGCAGGTTGGCCGCGAAGGAGGCGGAGGTGCAGGAGGCCAAGACCACCCTCGATGCCAAGCTTGTCACCATTGGCAACATCGTGCACGAATCTGTGCCCGTCAGCAATGACGAGGTGCGTTCAAAGTTCTAGAGATAACAATGGGGATATCATATTGGTTTGTGAAAGACATTAGTCATTGTAGTAAATTTTGGAGTGAATTCCACGTTTTACCCTCTAAGATCAACTTTCTGCCACTTTTTACCCAATTTAACAGAAATTACTCAAAACTACCCATTTCAACAAAATTTGTTCCACATTTTACCCCCTTTTATATTTTACCCCAGTCCTGACCGGTGGGTCCCATCCTAAGTTTGATGTGCTGCTCTGGATTGCGCTTTGTGTGGCAGCCCCGATGGGGGTCACACGCGTGCTACGGCCGGTTATGGCGTGAGCTTTGTGCCGTAACAGAGCAGCGGCCTCACGGGAGCCGCCTGCTCTGTGATGGGCTTCGTGTAGTAGCACAACACGGGCGGTGGCGATCTGGTGCTACGATCACCTTCTACTGCGTGGACGTGCGGCAGCGGAGCACTGGCAGCGGCAAGCTGGGTGCAACGACCACCAGATGGGGCGTGAGCTTCGTGCGGTGGTGGTACAACAACATGCTCAAGCGTGGGCTCCTGCGGGAGCGGAGCACAGACAGCGGCAAGCTTAGTGCTACGACTCTCTTCTACGGTTGTGTGTGATATTGCTGACGGTGATTCTTTTTCCGGCTTGCGGTTGCTGATCCTGGAGGTTGTGTCATGCTTGCATCTTGTTGGTTCACCTAAACATCCATGCGACTGGGTCTGACTCGACCTGAATGAGGTTTCACCGGCCTAGGTTAAGCCGCCCTAGGTCTGGCCCGACCTGAATGGGGATGGGACCCACCGGTCAGGACAGGGTAAATATAAAAATGGGTAACAAGTGGAATAAATTTTGTTAAATGGGGTAGTTTTGAGAAAGTTCTGTTAAATTGAATAAAAAGTGACACAAAGTTAATCTTAGGGGGGTAAAAAGTGGAATTCACTCTAATTTTTGGGAACTACTAGCTCCACTTTCACCTTGTTATCACTCTCCTGTTTCTTCTGCCAGAATTCCTGTTGCAGTTTAGGACACTAATACACTATATTAGTTAGGCTGAATTTGCTTCTATGCCACTTCTGCATGACTAAATCAACTGTAAAGTTTGCCTATGAGCTTTGGTTCGCACAACTTATGTAAATGCATCTCAAGTGGTCTAATAGTTCCTTCTCACAGGCAAACAATGCTATTGTGCGGACATGGGGAGAGAAAAGACAAGAGGGGAACTTGAAGAATCACGTGGATCTGTGCATAATGCTTGACATTGTAGCTTTGGAGAAAGGTATGTGCTAAAAAACAATCCTCTGTTTTTTCAATGATGCTTTTTAATTATGCTTGGTTCAAGTTTGATTCAAAGTTCAAATGCATTTTCCTTTACCTGCCAACTGTTTTCATAGTAAATTGCATCTTTTGTTATGCTGGTTTTCATTCTAGAATATCCGTCTGTGATCTTTTTCCGCCTTTCTGTAAGACAACAACCTTTGTTTGCAACTTGGGGAGAATAGCAACTGGCACTAGTTTACCTACAAATATAGGTTTCTTTAATGCTTTTTGAAATAATCAACATGACTTTAAAACTTATACGGGTCTATCATCATCTATGCGCACAATGCTGGGGCATGCTTTGTTTGTAACTGATCTGGCAAAATGTCTTATGCTAGAGACCTGGACTATAAGGAGTAGTATTATGTGGATCTTACATAAATTTCTGGTTTCAACTAGCACTGTTCTAGAACCTCTAAAATTTCTGATTCTAACTAGCGCTGTTGAGTTCATTGTATTAGCAAGTTGGCTCCAGCGCCTCCTTTGTTCTCATCCACCATCTTGTTCTTTGGTTTGCAAAATATTTCACGATTACTACCACAGTTTTGCCTTCAGTTCTTTGTAACTCTAAGCCAGCTTTTGTTTCCATAGATTTATACGGAGATTGATGTGCCACATGATTTAGACCCATAGCGACACTTGGATAATTAGCTAGTTATAGGAAAGCAAAACATCTCATGTTTACTACCACAACTTTTGCCTTCGTTTCTTTGTAACTCTAGGCCAGCTTTTGTTTCCACAGATTTGTACGGAGATTGATGTGCCACATGATTTAGACCCATAGCGACACTTGGATAATTAGCTAGTCATAGGAAAAAATCACTTGGAGCTCAAGCAAGCTGCATACATTGACAAATCTACATATATAAAACGCATTGTTAAGAGCTGGAGGAAAGATACACCTATTTAAGATGTAAATGATCATACTCATGTCGTGTTTGTTTTTCTCTATATATCCAAGCACACACTGTTTTTTTTTGCTTTTTGTTAATCAACAGTATTTGCTGCTTCTGTTTTTTTGTCTTCCTTGACAATTGATAGAGGTGCCACTCAATGTTCTCAGGTGCCGATGTTGCCGGTGGAAGAGGTTACTTCTTGAAGGGCGATGGTGTCCTCCTGAACCAGGCATTGATAAATTTTGGGCTAACATTCCTGAGAATACGAGGCTTTACACCAATGCAAACTCCCTTTTTCATGAGAAAGGAAATTATGGGAAAATGTGCCCAGCTGGCCCAGTTTGATGAGGAGCTCTACAAGGTAAGTCCACAAAACTGTCCCCTTCTTGCATATTGTGATGTTTTAAGCAACTGTACTTTGATTTGTTTGTGTATTTGAAATATTAGGCCATTTTTTCCAACGCTTTCTCGATGCATGGTAGCATATTCTCTTGTTGTCAGTTTACGGCTGTGTGTTCACAGCTTTTCAGTAAGCATCGCTCAGTTGTCTTGAAGTTAACATTCTATTAATGGTTCTCAGATTAAGTGTTCATCCACTTCCAGTACTTAAAGCAACACTTTTACTTCTGATCATTGTTAGTACACCTTTTCCTAATGATCAGTGTTTATTTGATCAATGTTTCAACAGTATATTATTTAATCCGACATATGTAATAGTATGTTCATGACTATTAGCTGCATTTGGCAGGTAACAGGCGACGGAGAGGATAAGTATCTCATAGCTACATCCGAGCAACCGCTATGTGCTTATCATCTAGGGGATCGGATTTATCCAGCTGATTTACCAATTAAGTGAGCAATGCCTAACTTTAGGTAGCTCGTCTTTGGTCAGTATGCATTAGTAATTCTAATAATCCTTGCCCATTTAGATATGCTGGGTTCTCCACTTGCTTCCGGAAGGAAGCTGGTTCACACGGAAGAGACACAGCTGGTATCTTCAGAGTCCACCAGTTTGAAAAGATCGAACAGTTCTGTGCCACAGGTCCAAACGACAATGAATCATGGGAGCTGCATGAGGAGATGATTACAAATTCAGAAGAATTCTACAAGGAGGTATCTGCCTGAAGCTTTGCAAACCTTAACACCATGTTTATATGCTCAACAATGTGTTCCTGACATGTTTAAACATTTCGATAATGTCCATCTTGCAGATTGGCCTACCGTATCAAGTAGTTTCGATTGTTTCTGGTGCTCTTAATGATGCTGCGGCTAAAAAGTATGATTTGGAAGCATGGTTCCCTGCATCAAAAACATTCAGAGAATTAGTGTCCTGTTCAAATTGCACAGATTATCAGGCAAGGAGACTTGGAATAGGCTATGGCCAGAAAAAGGTAGGATTTTGTTCCAAATGGATACTGGTAGATGACATTAGTCTGCTTTACTTACGTATGCCTTGTTTGGATCAAAGTCTGACCAGTTTCTGGCCACTTGTGTATGTACAAATCGCAGAATGACGAACAATCCAAACAGTTTGTCCATATGTTGAATTCTACGCTAACTGCAACTGAGAGGACCCTTTGCTGTATTCTGGAGAACTACCAGAAGGAGAATGGTGTTGAAGTGCCAAAGGCATTGCAGCCATTCATGGGTGGAATAGATTTCCTTCCTTTCAAGCGGGCCCTTGATAGCAAACAAGCTGCTGACTCCAAACCCAACAAGTCTAAACCTAAGGTATGTGTGTCCCTCTGCTTTTCCAGTTTCCCAAGACAAGACGCTAATCCACCATCTGAGCGTATTTTGTCCTCTCCTGGCAGGGAAATGCAGCTTGAGCTGTAAGAGGGGTGAACGGAAACGTATTTGCGTCTGGCTTTCATGATGCGTCTGTTTATTAGTTTGAGGGTTGTTGCTTGTAGCATGATCATGATGTTAAAGTTTTGGTACCCCATTTTGGATGTTTTCGTTACAAAGTGCTGCAATCAAGGATATTTTGCGTACTACTTACCACAAAGTATACTTCGCATGACTTGGATTGTTGTTATAACATGTTATATTATGGAACAGAGGGAGTACTAATCAATTGTGTTTGAAAGAGCTCTACCAGTAAGTGTAAAATGTTTAGAACTTAATTTATCTGTTGTGGCTTGTTATGGTTGGCGATTCAGGCTGAATCACTCTCGTACCATAACAGTGGTACTGAGAGCCCTCGGTGAATCAATGCCTGCTGCCGAGTGCCCGAGTGGTGGTGCTGCCAATGGCGATGTCACAGCCTACTGTTAGTCTGTTACATTGAGTTTTATCTTTTGTTCTTGCATTGCCTCTTCAACTCGGAAGTATCAGGGTCACTATTGCTACTGAACTAGTGAGTATGTCAGGTCACGCTGTTTCTCCCTCTGCTCCAGGCTTCTGCTGCTCGATCCGACGAGTCCCTTCTACTTATAGCTTTTAGATACCCTTCAAACACCAGGTTTCACAAAAGGATTGCGCGTGCTTTTGAATCAGTTTACTAGTGCTTGCGTCTGTAACTTGGCAGCAAAATAGAATAGCGCTGGTGCCGATCAAGGTTGCCAAATCTCGGACTTTTTGAACGTGACTCTACACGATCAAACCCGAACTGTCCTGCAACAAACTAACGACCTGCACCTGCCGACCCAAGTGGTTCCCCAGATGCAGAGGGACATCGTCGATTGGGAGGGCGTGACCATCTGACGGCCAAGTAAATGGTGCTTAACACTCCCTCCCTCCATTAGGATCGTTCAGGTCTGCATTACTAATTACCACGTTAGCTAAAACACCCCATCAACGATTAAAGATAAAACTGAATCTGCAAAGGATTAAAACATGTGATCGTACAATCATGACAAAGAACAATAGCTGGCTAGTTGCGCCAATGTCTTCTTCTTGGCTCGCCATAGTGCGACTATCATATTCATAGGTAGTATCATGCATGTTGACCAAAATTGTTGTGGTACAACATTTAATGAACATCCCTTTAATGAATGAAGAGATGATAGTGGTATCTATTACATTATCATAGCACATAAAACTAGATATTTTATGGCAAGTAAATCTCGTACACATATTTGTATTAGTTTTTTACTTTTTGTATCTTGAGGTGTGGATCTTACTTTGACTTGAAAGTTTGTGACTGAGATAGATGCAAATGCTGCCTTATTTAATGCTTAGCAGTCTCCTCCGGGTATTAACGTTATCTAAATGATGGCTTGTTTAATATGCTTAGCAGTCGCCTCCCGGGTCGCAAGGTCTACATCTCGATTTGTCTCTATCTTCAAATAGTGTGTTGACTTCTAACCATTCAAATGGAAGATGAAATAACGCACGTCCAGGTCAAGATGAAGTGCGTGCATGCCTTATACGTGATTTCGTCGTTTCAGGACCATCTTCCTTTGAACGGAAGAAACTTCGCCCTTCAATATGTGTTCCGGTTAACCATGACCCCTTCTGTGCCGTCATGGAAAAAACAAAAACTGCAGGTTTAGTATATTAACTTCCCCAGAATGTGCGATTTGATCACGAAGTTGCAAAACGTGAAAAGCGGGTCCGGTAGTTGTAGCGTGTGAGCGTTTTGGTTACTTCGTGACAATGCCGTGAGTTTACATGCGTGATGGACTGTTTTTTACAGTTTTTTTTACAAATACCCTAACAAGATAAACAAAAAATAGTTGAAAAAGACTTAACAATTATAATATATAAATTTTTAAGGGGCGATTTCCGAAAAAACAGTCTACCATGTATGCAAACTCACGACCGCCATCACGGAGTCGCCAAAACGATCATGCTAAAATATAGCGCATACTGGATTTAAATCTTGTAAAATTTGATCAAGTTTACAGGAAAATATCTGTCCCGCTATCTTTGACATGCATGGACCCAACAAAATTGAATTCTCCGTGAAGATGCGGAGTACCAACGGCTAGAAGGTAAGACCCACCCCGTGCACTTGTGCGGTGTAAAACAAATGTCCCCCCTTACTCTCTTACATATGGTACGCAAATGGGAGAGATACTTCTGTCATTGTTGTACCTCTGCCTCCATTTTGCATCAACAATAATATCAATTGAACTACGTAATATTGTACAATCGACATTCACACAACATCTTGAAAGAGTATTACCACATCAATACCACATAGTTCGAATATGGTATTGCATTCAGTTCACATGAATGTTAGGGTTCCTCCGTGTCCTCGAGAACAATGGAACTTGTTGGACATGGAAGCACACGGTATTATAGAGGTCTTCATTGAATAGAGGATGCATGATTACACAAGAGGTTTAGGGATTAAAATGAGATATATGGGTGATGATGGAGACGGCAATGGTGGAGACAGCGACGCAAATAGCCTCCGCAGCCTAGAGGATGGCGCCGTGGTCTCCATATCCCTTCTAGAGGAAACCCTAAACCCTAAAACCCTAAACCGAAGTACGATCTACGCTAAAGAACATATTTATCGATAAATAATTGTGTTACTATATTCAAAGACAAACTAAGCCTAATTTTCTCTATGTCATATGTATCACTTTGATATTCGTACGACCTCAGAGTCGTAGTTCTAAATAAATAAGATAATCATTTCAATAAATAAAAATAAATGAGACAATAGGGAAGCGACCGGACTTTTGCAACCACTTTTCTGACCCAGTACTAGAGCAATTTGCAGAAATGAAAATGTTCATGTCATAATAAAAAGCGCAAATGCAAGAATTTTACATAATTGAAAATAAAAGGTAATACTAATATTATGACTGAAATTTCATAGAGGTAATTGTAAAAACATAAAAATAGAATAAACAACATTAATAAAAAGCGACCGGAACTTTACATGTATCACACGTATACCATTTAGCAATTCCTTTATATTGTTTCATAATTATGTGCACTTTTTGGTTGATTTCTGGGGCGTTCTTCTTTAGCAATATCATGTACTTTGCTTTACAAAGTATTATGTTTTGGTTCTCTGTTAGTTCACATTTAGTATGTGTATTATTTCAGAATCATACAAAATAAGAAGTGAATATTTGGTAAGGAAAAATCATCGAGAATTAACAAGCCTTGCATATAAACACGTTGAGCATATATTTGGATGCTTCTCTATGTTGCAGAGGAGTATTATCTAAGAACTCGGAACTATATATTAACTGCAAGCTTGAGCATTTCTCTCAGCAACAGTCTGCTTCAGCTCTACTGTTCCTGCTCCCCTCTTTCACAAACATCATTTTCTTCTATCATTACACCAATCAGTGCGTCTCTGCCCAGTGCAGCATCTGCTCCGGGCAATCCTGAGATGGGACGCGCAGCTGCATGTCCATACTTAATTTGATGGTTTTACAGGGTCATTACATATTTTTCTAGAATACCGAAGAGACTAGAGAGCAAGTATGCCGGAGCTGTCAGCTAGGGAGATCGTCGGCTCAGCAGTGGTAGGCGAGGCCGTGAGCAGGATATGCTCATACCTGATCGGCCGGCGCGACGAGGACGCTTGCTGCAGAGATAATGACGAGAGGATGGAGGTGGCTCTGCTCAGGATCCAGGCAGCCATCGAGGAGGCCGACGACTGGCACATCACCAACCTGCCGCTCGTCCGCTGGCGCGACATGCTCAGGTGCGCCGCCGCGGAGGGCGAGCGCGTCCTCTGGTCCCACAAGCACCGCGTCGTCGCTGAGGAGGACGCGTCCCACCGGTGGCTTCCGACGCGCGTCGCTCTTGCGAGCAAGAAGCTGTTCGCCTCTGCCGGCGGCGAGCAGCTGAGCATGGACGCGGTGCGGCGGTTCGAGAGGCTGGCCGACGGCGTGGGCGACTTCATGAGGCTCGTCGAGTGCGGCGGCCGCGCCAAGCGTTTCGTGCCGTTCCAGCCGCTGGCGGCGTCGCTCCTCGCCCGGAGAGCGTCCAGCTGCTCCGCCAGGTCGCCGTCGAGCGCTGCCACGGCGCACGCGTTCGCGTTCCCCGACCTGACCGCACGCGCCTCGGGCGCAGGTCGTCTTCCTCTACGTGGACGTCGCCACGGGCGAGAAGCTGGAGCTGTTCGTGGAGCTCGCCGTGTCCGAGAGCGCCGACGTCATGGCGATGGCGCTCGCGTGCATAGACGCCCTGCCGCTGCACTTCCGCTTCGCGTCTGCCGCGGCCTTGGAGAGCTTCCACAGGCTGCAGGCGCAGGGCATGGAGCAGGACGTCAATGGCCACGACCGCGCGCACTTGTGTAGCCAGCCGCACCGGGACGAGCGGGCGCCTCGCTGGATAGCCGCCGGGTACGGCCGCGAACCCGATACGGTGGCGGCGCTACCAGAGCAGGTCCTCTTCGTGGTCGCCGAGTGGGACAGCCCGGCGACCCCGCGCGGGCCGCCACCGGTACACGTGAGCTATGACCTCGGCCGGCATGGCGCGGACTGGCCGGTACGACGGGCGCAGATAACGGACCGCTTCTTGAAGAGTAGATTCGGAACCAAAATAGAGCAGGAAGATAAGTACGCGGACGCGGACGCCGAGGTTTTCGACGGGTTGATGCTGCACACGGTGGACGGTTTTCGCCGGCGAGGCGGCTCGGCCGCGGGGCAGGTCGTGCGGTGGTGCTTCTTGTCGGGGTGGGTGGTACTTGTCCGTCTGGAGCGCTGGCTCCGGGTCACCATACTTGCCCCGGTTCTAACTTTTAAGGAATTCATTCATTGTCCTATCTCATTATTCCGAATTTACTACTTTAGAAATTAGGGTTATTTTATAGTACATCAGTTGAATCTGAGCCATTTATTCTCGTGGCCAACAGACAAGATGCCCAACGCGGCAACGCTACACCAGATTTCATGTACTCTCTCCGATACATATTAATTGTCGCAAATTTAGTATACCATGATGAGTATTTTAGGTAGTGCACTATATCAAATCCAGCAAGGTGTCTTGAACCATTTATATTTAGCTGACCAAGATAAGTTCATAGCAGTTTTCCTGATTATCTCATCCAGCTCCTGGCCTCCTGCATTGTAAAACAGTAAGTCGAACCGTCTATATCCATGACAGAAACCAGACGTGCAGTGGTACAGACAGCACCACAGCTAACCGGGGAAGTTAACAACTCCAATCTAGCAACTGATGCATCACCGCATGGTGTTTTGTATTCGAGCAAAATTCTCACAAGGAGTATCATATTCCAGGGTAGCTCCCTAGGGTTTTTCTGCCCACACTTAACACGGGTAAGGGGATTATATAGTAGGTAAATCTCACTCTACGACAGGCAGATTATTACTTCTGTGACCTCACACCAGGTTTCGCTCTGGAGCGAAGACGCCCCGCCCTGGCATTGCTGAGCTTCTCGGCCTGCGCCATCACGTGCCTCCCGTGGGTGTATGTCACCAGCTTGCCTACGTTGCGTCTCACCACGTCTACGAGCACGTTGAACTGCCACTCATCCGCCACGCCAATCATGGTCTGCACCACATAGTTGGCGAATCGGTGGATCATCATACCCTGCACGACCAGGCCACCACACAAGATTAGGAATCTACAGTTTGCTAGGCATGTAGAGAAACAATGGCAAGATCTTGAGACGAGGCAAACCAGGAGATGATCGTTGTTTCGAGCACCCCCGGCATAGAGGGTCTCGTTTATGATCAGCTGTCGATCGTGGTGGCTGCCGTGGATCAGGCACTTCTCGATAACATTGGAAGAGTGCTTCTGGCGGCTCATGTGCACAATCCGCCCAGAAAATTTGCGCACCATGGTTCCCCGGTTACGGGTTCCTCCATGCTCCACAAGATACTGCAACACGTCCGTAAAAAATGTAAGTGAAGTTTTTGTTTCACCGAGAGATTTATTTCATCAGTTACAAATCACTCCATACCTGAACAACGTAGTTTCCAAACGGGTCTACCGAAAGCTCGTTGGCGCATTCGACGATTTCCTTGACTAAAGCATGCATAATTTGGGGATCCTTGCAGAACTCCAGCACTTTCTGGGAAGATCACAAGGAGAGAAGAATGAGTAATGTAACACATACAAAATAACGTGAAGCAGTCAGAAATGCAATGCCCAAAGTCATACCTTAACGACACGGCATCCAGAAGGATGTGAAGACGATATTTTGACCTTCCCACATAAGCTTGTATAGATGAATCGGTTATACTGTGCTGGCACACACTCTATACATTTCGTAACAACGTGGCTTGCATGTTGATCACGTGCACATTTCAACAGGTTGCTACCAAGCTCCTTGGCCATCTCTATCTGCTGATCAATCTCGCTTATTTCAAAAGCCTGGCAAAAGAGACCAGATATAAGGAAGTTGCTGATCACTGGCACGCCATGGTACGGAACAACCGACTTAATTAGGAAAAATAGCAGCTTGAACTAATTTATGCGTTCGTTATTTACATGATATTTAAAGCAGAATTTATCTAAAGATAAAGAACACCTTAACAACAGAAAGCGAACAAATTAAGTGTTGTAACATATGAGAGTTACATCACAGGCCTTTGAAATATAGAAGTGCAGCTTTGTAATCTATAGACACAGCTCAATGTTTTCCTACATTAGATGTTAGGAAAATGAACAGTATTTAGTTTACCTTCTGGACCACTCGACAACCATATCTGTGAAGGCTTAGGTCTACCACCTGCTCGATTAGATGGCCAGTGAGTTTCCTAACGCCAATTGGTGGTCCATGCTCAAGAAGCTGATGAAAGATAAATAGAAGGCAATCACGAGAGTATATGCCCGTCAAAAAAATATGCTTAATTAATCCAAACATCCTCAAAGATTCAAGATATGAAAGACCATAAGATTCGGAAGAGAACCTTCTGGATGGCATAATTGGCAAAGGGGTCCTTTGCCAGTGTGCAAACGTGAGGCACAATTTCTTTACATAGCATAGTTGTTTTCCAGTAGTGGCTGTGTCGAGCATCTCCTGAATAAAGCGGCTCCCAACTGGATCAACACTGCACGCAAAATACAACAAAGGGTAATATGTCTGGCTCAGCCATACAAGGTGACAATTGGTTCGCAGGTCACAGAGTCCAGCAGGATGGGCATACTGACTGAAACTACTGCTTAGCACTTGTGAGAATAAATCTAAGTAATAACTTGGGAGTAGCATGAGTTATGTGCACCTGAGAGAAGGTACATGACCCTCAATATGAATGAGCTGCATTGAATGGTTATGTGGATTTTTGATCTGCTCAAGAAGGGAATGCAACTCAAAAGTTTTGTTGTTCAGTACATGGCCAGGGTTGTGGATATTGCCCGTTCTGCCAATGGAATGTTCAATTTGAGGAAAACTAGAAATCGTTCCATATCCAGGATCATTTGTATCTGGTGGAAGGCTCCCAGCATATGCCATCTCAATTTCAAGAGCATTCTGATTCTTCATAGCCTCTAGGGACTGATGCCAGAGTCTGTAGGCAACTTCCTGGTCTGGATCGACCAATTCACGATTACGTGCCACATCGATTGCCACTGGCTTGGCAAAAACTGAAGAAGCATCAGTGTGTGCTGGAGCAACTGCAAACTGTGGACCTGAACCAGCACTAAAGCCAGACACAATATTTTCACTATGGAAAACTTGACCTGGATGTTTCATCTCAGTACTTTCTGCCGCACTGTTGTCCACCAAACTCATCGGTGGAACCTCAATCCTTGATGGCAAACTATAGGAACTGGCGTCTTCTGGAACATATGGTGGTAGATCAAAATCTTCATCTCCCAGTAGGAGGTCCATGAAAGTTCGTTCTTTTGTAGGCTGAGTAGGCGGTTGTATTTGCACTGTGAAGTTATTGTTATCTCTGCCTGTGTCAGCATTTCTAGGCAACTTCTGATCATCTGGAGCCAGCAGTTGACTGCTTGGATCAACCTGAAAACCAAACGCCAAATGTTCATTTGCAAAACAGGAATTGATAATTGTGCAAATACTTCAACAGGTAAAACAACAATGACAAAAGCGGCAACATACTCACGATGGTATTCAAGTTCGAAGGTAAATTCGACACATAGGTTACCTCTGTGATACTGACTGCTAACTGCTCAGTGGATCACAACTAATACTCACTCAAATATAGAAAACTTTCCTCAAAGCAAACTTTTATGTACAAAATATTCAGAGTGTTTCAAGACAACATAAGAAAAAACAGATTTTTTGTAGAGAAATATTCCATGCAGAGTAGTTTTAGATTGAGATAAAACAGGAATAAAAAAACAGAACACTGAGATCCATTCACAAACTCATATATGATAAACCATAGCCGTATTGGCAAGGTCAGCTCACCTGAGAAAGGCTTGGCAATGAAACCAAATGGTCATGTGTAATGTGTTTACATAAGGGATGTGAGTAATGCGCTATTGCTAGGAAATACCCGCAAGCAACTACACCGGATATAGACTCTGGCACAACACTCAGCGCCCTCGCAGCACCACATCATATCTCTATCTGCTACTGTCGCAGCCCGCAACCCTCAATCCCACACACTCGACCAACCTAAAGTGCAAATTTATTAACCGATGCTATTGCCTTTATACAATCTCGGAGACAGCGTAAAACACCACCAGATAAATGCAGCTCACTAGAGTTGTACACGTGGGATGTCAATGAACCCTAAACTTAACCCCTACCATTGGGTACCGCCCCATGTAATTAGAATGTTATGCCTTCCTTTGAATATGCCACCGGTGATAACTACTTGCTTTTGGGTAAAAGTCAAGGTGCCTCCTCCACCTTCTGGATTGTTATAAGATCCATGTAGTCAATACACCATTTTGGCCCGAACTTCAGGACAGGGTCCGCCTAAACTCCCCCACCCAACCCCATGCTAAATACCAGTCAATGTGATCTTGCTCCTAGGGCTTTGTTTGAGTCGAACCAAAACTGATGGTCAAACCAGTCAAGTGGTTGGTTCGCCGATTCATTAGTAAAACTACTAAGAAACCATATTAAAGTATTTTTGATACTAATAATATATTCATTACATAGATCCATCACATGAATCATAGATGCAATCCAGAGATAAACAATAATGATAATTCAAAAATACAATTGGAGAAATTTGTTGTCTAGATAAATATTTGCTTGGATTATTAGGATTTTAGATAGCCTTAAGCTGAGTTAAGTATAAGATACAACAAAAAACAAATAGAAACGATAAATAATTGTTTTGTTAGAAAATATGTTATTATTTTGTATAATGTATCTAGTGAGTAGTTGTGCTTACTTGTGAGATGCATTAATTATATGAGAGAATCAAGAAAGCAATCATCTCCATAAGAAAAGTAGAAAACTATATTTATTGATTCAAAGCTTATCTTTGGACATAATACCTAATATGAGAAAATAATGTGTAACCTTTTGAATCGTCATCTAGAAAATCCTCTTTAGAAACTCTTATAAAAAGTATGATACATCAATATATCTAATGTGATTATGTGAATGTACTGAAAAGCTAAAGAATTGCTTTGATGGTAAAGCTACGAACACCTGCTTTCCCCATTTAAAAGATATTTTTATATGAATAATAGCATAGATAGAGGGAGTTGACGTAACAATATTTTTTTATGTTTAAAGTACAAATATACATATTATCGCATAGTACGATGTTTTGGCTTAACAAACCGCATGACCACTACATAAAATACCGACATCATCTCACTATCAGTGCTATGTTTCAGAATAGGCAAATTATAAAGTTGGTTCACAAATTGCAATACAAATGCTAATAATGGAACACACCATTTATGCGGCTGATGTTCTACAGCATCATCGCAACAATTTATCTTGTAGAATCTAGCTACTAACTATTGTCCGATCGGTGGCTTTCGGATGAACAAAAGGCTAATCCAACATGATAATGTTGCTCAACTAGCATGCCAAAATGAAACTATGACATAACAATAGATTTTACTCCAAACATCCATAGATAATTTTTTATCCATGTTAGCTTGGCAAGTTTTTCCTTAGCAACCTTGATCATCTATTTTTACTATTAAAGTGGAGTTGGTTGTCGGTAGCGTTGGTGTCATACGCGTATGCAAAGCTGAGTAATTAATTAACTTCCTTTAAATCCAGATTTAGTTTTTTTCTAAATCGCGAGCAGTTAATTGCAAATCTTACTTAATTAGCGTTCATTGATGCATATACGTTTTAGAATCTGTCCAAGGGAGGTGCGTAGCAGGACACGGTTTATCATGCATCTCATCCGTGGAAATACATTGATTCTTAGCTAGTTAGTTTAATGCCAGAATCACCATGTGATCATACACAAAATCAACACCTGAGCATATTGTGGGTTTGGTCAATGCGTCGGCCTAGACCTTTTGAGCTCATGAGCCCCAAGGACCAAGATGGTACTACTAAAGACCTAGTTCATCCTGTGATCATAGATTGAAAACAAAGCTTTGTCCCATAATAGGTTAAAGATTCATGTAGGAGCTCTGCCCTAGTGGCAGTCTGTCTAAAATGGCCACTAAAACATTTGCGCTTGTTAGAATTCACACTCGGGTTTGGCCGACAGGTGGTAGAGGTGTTGAGCTAGCAACATGGGTTTGCTGATTACAGAGAGGAAATATTTTAATCAACCTTTGGTACCCTCTTATACTACAAAGAACAATTCATACATAATTTCACAATCTCTTGGGATTAGACAAGGAATCACAAATTTGGATCTTATGGAAGCTCTATACAGGAACCTTGTGGTGTTCCACAATGACTCTCACATCACAGAGCAAGACTCGTAGCTCCATTCGTCGATCTAACATGAGTGCAACTAAAGGAGGTGCTTCCAGGTAGTAGCCATAATGATTCATCCGAAGAGAGGAGTACCAGAAGCTTCTAATGGCAAAAGAAGCAAGTAGAATGTTGTCCATGTGCAAGAACTCATATTTACAACAATAGATTGGCTTTTGTGCTGGCATAACCATAATTTATTTTATAATGATACTCCAAGGAAATTGATTCTAGACCATCTTGATGCATGTTTACTTATTAAAAAAATTAGAACATGTATATTCGGTGTATGGCACCCGGTCTTCCCAATACAGACAAACCCAGGTTTGGCTCAACATGTCCATTAATGCAGATTTCTTTGAGTGGCAGGTGTTGTTTCTGTCACTAGCAAGGCGTCCATGGCAACTTCAGCTTCTAGCACTGTACGTCCATTCACACATACGCTATCCTGCTTGGGTGTGTGTGTGTGTGTGAGAGAGAGAGAGTTTGCTGAAAATATATTACTATTATTATTCTACTAAGCGTGTTAAATATTGCATCCCTGGTCCGAAATTGCACAAACAAATTGAATACTCTATATTAAATTCACTAAAGATAAAAGAATAAAGTTGTAGAGCCATAGCAAGTCCAAGAAGCAATGTTGGATTTCAAAATTTCATACAGGCCAAGTTGAATCACAGTGACAGAAGATAGCACCACGGGAACATTAAAGATAAGTTCAAGAGGAAGATGCAACTAAGGGTAAATTAAGGGTAAATGTTTTTCGGACAAGTTGAATCACTGTGACACAAGATAGCAACAAGGGAACACTAAAAATAAGTTGGAGAGGAAGCTGCAACTAAGGGTAAAAGTTATTCAGACAATTTCGGATCGAAACCGTTTCCGAATTTGGGGTTATAGGATATGATAAGAGATTTTTGATATCTAAAAACAAGCCGTTCCCGAGTCTGGTTGTTACGATTTACGATATGGTATTGATAATATAATACACGGAGATATAGGATAATCTGTTTTCTGTAGCCAGATTATTTGACATTTTAAATATGGCTATGCTTTTTGCTAGTGAAATTCCAATCATTAACTTGCAATACATGGATGTTTGCTTTGTCCATGAGTTTGTGAAAACTTAACTTCTTAACTGAAGCTCTTTAATTTTGTAAGGGACAAAAATAAATCAGCCAGACATGCAGTAAAGATACATAGTATTATGCTTAACACATAGTAGCATTGTCGTTTGTGGCGAGCCGATGGGAAAGATCGAGTGCGAAACCTAGGGGTAACAAATATTTGTCTACTGGTGAGAAAGAGCAAGTGCAAAACTTAAAGGCTTTTTTTGTAGCAAAAAATGGATATATTTGATTGAAGCATTCCTGCAGGCTATATTTAGCAACAAATACTTTTTCCCCAGAAAAGGCAGGAATTTGCAGACTATATTTATAAATTAGGAGTAAACATGGGGATCTAGGACAAACCGAGAAACCCAGCCAAAATGGCAGACGCTACACTAAGGTGTGGTAGCTAATACTAAGTGCTTAGTTCCTACAGCTATCCAGTATCCACACATTTCTTTCTTTATCAATTTTTTTTGTAAAAAAGGTTGGAAGCGGGTTTGTTTTTCTATTGAAAACCCTAACTTTCTGCTCCTTCCACAGCTCCCAACAGAAAGTGTGATGAGGGCGTGGAGGCCATTTCTCCGTAAAGCCTGTCGGCGGATGAATGAACCACGGCTGGCCTCCACCTAGCGACAACTGGATGCTGGGACGACAAAAAGTTCTGATTACCTGATGGTAGCAAAATACCCTCCGGTGCCACAAACAGTTGTTCTGTATTTCATATTTTTCTAGGGAGTACATCAAAAAATGAAGACTGAATTGTAAGCCCTAATCACAATTCACGCACGAGAGCAGCAGGAGAAAAAAAAACAATTGGTTGATGTACAGGATTTGGCTTTTGGTCGCAGTGCATACCTTAGAACAAGCACATACCATTGTGCCTGCTGATCACTTGGCTTCGAGCAGAGTATGGAGATCCCCAACCCATGGAACCGACGCCGGGCGACTGCACAGTTTGGCCTCTGAATCCGCTGTGCCATACGCGGCATGCAGTGTGGGCTCCACCACCTTCGCCGGGAACGTCGCGTAGCCGGCTTGCCGCCTCCGCCACCGGCGCCGCCGCCGCCGCCATTGATTCGTTCAAAGAGTGAGTGAGAGAAGAACGTTGATTCGGAAGGCTTCGCCGTCACCAGGGACGATCTAAAGTGGGCTTAGCAATCTATGGGCTTTAAAAGCCCGTTGCAGACAGACCTACTGGCCCGTTAAGGAAGTAACGAACGGGCAGAAAGATTTAGCGGCCGAAGCATCCGGCCCAACACAGCCTCTTGTCACCCCTGGACTCAGATACATTTATTTCCACTTTTCCTCGTTTTGCCAAGAGTTTAGAGTGTTGAATTACAGGTCTAAAAAAAGAGTCAAAATCCTCCAGATATTGCTTGTCCCTTGGGAAAAAATTATCAGGCGTCAGATCGACTTGGTGTGAGGGAACCAACAATCATGCTCCTATGTAGGCCACGTCCAATGTGCAAGGAATTGTCTACTCTTGGGTCGCCAAGATTCGGACCGAGATCACACACATGTCCATCGTTACCATCTAGGGTCTACCACTTTACTTACCACGCTCATCCCCTTAAGGTTAGGTATTGATAGGCCCCTAACCTGCTTGGCCACACTAGTCAAAGCGACGACACAACTTACACCATCAACTTTCTATCCGTTGCACAACACAATATCACGTTTTAATGCGCAAGTAGTATCCAAAGGTACCGTATCCACGAATAAACCTCATCATTGTACTCCATAGATAGCACAATCTGGCAATTAGTGCCCAATATACATGCGTAGTAGTCAAATAATGACCACTTTTATTTTGTATACAACAATTAATGACTACTTCCAAATAGTATGCTCAACGATATATTCCCTCTGATTTTAAATAAATGTCGCTAGCATAACTTAGATTTCTACCTTGTCTGTGTCTTTTCCACGACGCCTTTTCTAAATCGGAGGGAGTATATGATATGATTGTAACGGTTATATGGGTTGAACATAGTTTGAAATTAATAAATGATTTACCTCTGCCTGCGAAACACTTAGGAATAAGCTCCTGTCGCGGTGGCGGCCGATGTTAAGCGAGCCGAATAAAACCGCGATGGTAGCGTCATCCTCCCACACCTCCTTGCCCTTCTCAATATTTTCACGATGGGAATGGAAGGTCGACGGTAGGTAGTCGTTGCCATCCACCTTGAACTTACCCTTGTCATCCATATCTCTACAATTGTTTACACATCAAGAACGAGTAAAACTCAAGTTTGTTGTTTTGCACGAGAAACTAATATCAGGAGTACAATACACTAGATAAAAAGAAGACCGCCACGGTATGAACAAAAAACCTATAAGGGGGTGCACATGAGACTTGAGTTGGAGAATCTTTGAATGGAGGGGGTTGGTGGAGGGGTCTCTATTCAATTTATAGGACAATGTGAAAAAATGTGTGAGATTACTTTTTTGCCCTCAAACGACAAACATATGACGAGGCCACGAGGGGTATATATGTCGTTACAAGGTACTTAATGAAAGTAGTCTACTCGAATATTGTGACACGATATGAGCTATATGTAGTCTTCATGAAGTGGTATGGCCGATCGGATTGAAGTGAACCGTGTGATTGGCGTCCATGGTATTAACACGCATATCCTTTAGATATGCACATTTTTCACTCATGCCATGGGATTAATAGTACCCTATGTCAGAGATACTCACATACCTATGGCGCACATGCATATCCTTCGCGCAATGCTCAACCTTGATGATACCCCTTCAAGGCATACCCTTGACGTATGTCCATCACCTTGGCAACTGCTTTGATGGTACTCCTGTGCATAGATGACATATATACCTTTGATATGAGATGTTCTTCCTACATGGGAAATGTCGCGGTCCAAGCATGATGCCTTGCCTTTTACCAATCTAGGAGCACTGTATCCTCATGGCGTAGTAGTCTCTCGTGGGTCTAGGCAACAGAGAAACATGTGTCTAGGTTGGCTCGCAAATCAGAGGGGTTGAATGATCACAGACTGGACCATATGTGATCAGCTAGAGCATCCCACTCGCGCACCCCAAGACATGTCTGGATTTGCGTCGGAACGAGCGCTTGTGGGGCGTATGGACCAAACGGCGTGTTTGGGCGTGCCATCTCCCCACTCCCACCCCCAAACACATGCCCCATATCTATTTTCAACAAAAAAATAAAGTTCAACAAATAGTTGCACAAGTTCAGTTAAACAAATTATTGCACAATTTGAAGTTTAACAATGAATAAAAATTATTCAAACAACTGAAATAAAATGGAGTTCAACTAAGTTGTGGCTCTTTGAGCACGCACAAATGCTCCACTAGATCATTTTGGATTTGTTCACGAAAAACTTCATCTCAGATCTCCAACTGTGTAGCGATGTAGTCAGTCCAATCTCTTGGTACTTCATGATCAACATCGGACAGAGAACCCTAGAAGTCTAACAGAAGCAGATCTTCATCGAATTGTCACGCTCATACTCGATGATTATGTTGTGAATGATCACACATTCATTCATGACTTCTGACACCTGCTCGGTCGACCAAGTGAGAACATGGAACCGAATAATGGCAAACCTGTGCTGGAGAATCCCAAATGCACGCTTAACGTCCTTTCTTGTACTCTCTTATTTCCCAGCAAACCAAGATCTCTTATTGTCGAGAGGCGCCGATATTGTCTATTTAGACCATCTTGGATAGTCGTCTTGTCCATCCGCAGGACCTCCATATGCAAGCATCCACATGGCGGCGGTGCACTTCTAGATCGATGAGAAACCAATCACGTTGACGCGTATTTCTTCAACTTGAACCAAGGGTCTTGCTCCCGGACAGTTTGCACCAACTTTTTGAACAACTCTCTCCTAATACTTAGCAGCGGTGAAAATCCTTCGCATCAAACCTTGGATCCTTGGCAAAGGGTCGGCGTATAGCATGCAATGGTCCTCCACCCTCATCCTCGGTTTGGAATTACCCTTGTTATCCATGTCTACAAATGTTTGCACATCTAGGACGAGTTAAACTTTTTTTATTTTTTGCTTTGCACGGAAAGAAATTAAGCTCACAAGTACGGTCCACCAGGTAAAAAGAAGATACCCACGCAGGAACCCACACAGGAGATTTGAAGGGGACACCCTTGGAGTTAAGGGAGGGGCTCCTCTATAAAAAAATGTGTGTGATTGACATTTTGGCCATCATGTTATGGTGTACATCAAGGGTATATTAGTCATTACAACGAACTTGATGAAATATTGTACCCGGTAATAGATCTGAAATTGGATTTGTGTAATACATGGGCTTTGGACCCCAAACTTGGTTGGATCCTATTGGAATGGATTTTAGACATTAATAGGATACAAGAGCACCTCAACATGTGTCTAGCACACTCCAAAATGTGTCCGGATTGGGATGTGTCAGATAGACCCCCCAAACAAAATTTAAAAAATTGAGATCACATACAAAATGATAATCTCATAAAATAAAATCAATACATTAGTTCTGATAACGAAACCTAAAACGACACTAAACTCTCCGCCTCCAAACTCTACGTGACGCCTCGTCTGATTCATGGTCGGACATAGTGTTCATCCTACCGGCCTCGAGGGCATCATATGAAGCGTCACGACACTAAACATAATCACACCTGTTTGGCAACATTATGCTCCAGTCGTGGATGATTGTCGGTCAAGCAGTTAAGAGCCCCCTCTCACTCGTCGTGGAAGAAACGCAGGCCAGTAGGGACCTTCAGTATGAAATAACGGGTACAGCCACAACCAAAACTTCTTCTTGCAGTAGTGGATCTCACACTAAGCAGTGAAACCCATGGGGAGTGGAGCCACGTGCACCCAGCCCAACCTAATGGCAAAGCCTTTTGGCGCAGTGAGAATGGCGTGTTCCTTGAAGTCCTTGGCCTCGTGTCACGAGCCACCTTCTATTCACATTCATGTCGGCGGTGGTGCACGTGTATGGCCGGTGATGGAAGGGAATGGTGGAGAGTGTAGGAGAGCAAATGAAGGACGATGGCAAAGGGGAGTTTTGGCTCTCGGGCACACTGCTCCCGTTTTTTTTAATTTTTTGAAAATCGTACTTTTTGGCTTCAAAAAAATCTGCATTTTTTTACACAACAAGATATACATGTTAAATAGCTACGCAAGAAATTTCGTAAGAAAATAATAAATTTTATGGCCTACACAAAAAAGATAAATTTCTGACAAAAAATCCATACTATTGTTACTTAGGGTTTAGGGTTTAGGGTTTAGGGCACCTAGTATTTTTTTGGATTTTTTTGAAACTCGTTCAAATTTTTTCAATTTTTTTTGAAAAGAGCAGGTGCACTGGCGCCCGAGCTCTAAAAGGGATTTCCGGGACGATGGCGCCTACGTTAATGCTACACCTGGGGAAGGCACATCTCCCTCGCGTTGCTTGACACGGTCGTTAATGCTACACGTGGGGAAGGCGAATCGTTGTCTCCTTGCTTGGTGCCAGTGTTAGTGGGATGCCAGGGGAGGGCGTAACTCCGTTGTTGCCATCTATTGTGGACTTTTCTTTATCATCCATGTCTACAAATGTTTGCAAATGAAGAACGAGTAAAACTTTTTTATGTTTTTGCTTTGCACAGGAAACAAATTAAGCTCAGAAGTATCGGTAAAACAAGAAACACCCACACATGAACCCACATGGGAGGTTTGATGCAGCGACCCTTCGAAATGCTGGAGGGCTCCTCCATTTATTAAGGAAATGAGAAAAATGTGTGGGATCGACATTTTGGCCCCCAATACATCAAGGTGGTACATTGGTGGTCACAACCAAATCGATGAAACAATTGTACCCGGATAATAAATATGAAATTGAATTTATGTAATCCATGGGCATTGGACCTAAACTTGGTTGGATCATATTTGATTGGAGTTTAGGCATCAATAGGATATAACAGCACCTCCACCGTCAAACCTCAAAATGTGTCCGGCTTGGGAAGTGTCGGACATATGTCCGGCACCCATTGCACCCCACTCCCCCCCCCCCCCCCCCCTTCCCAAATCCAAATTTTAAAAATTGAGGTCACATATTTCATCTCATTCAAATTTTTGATACAATAGGAAAGGCGCCGAATTTAATGCTACGTGTGGGGAAGGCGCAACTACATCGCGTCGCGTGGTACCGCCATTAATGCTACTAGTTGAGTGCACGTGCGTTGCTACGGTAATCTTGTTTTCTTGTTGGACACATACGGAAAAAAATGTATGTAGATATGATACATATGAAAAAATCACACATATAGAAAACATATGTGCTCCCTCCGTTCCAAATTCAGCGACAACTAAATCAACGACAATTTAATTAGAATGGAGGGAACACAAGTTATTTAGAACATTAAGATTCTACTTAGATAATAGTTAGTCGTGTGTGCATAGAGACGAATATGCCATCTACTTGTTTGTTACTCCCTCCGTTCCAAGTGTCGTTGTTTTAGTACAATTTCTTACTAACATAGCTAGACACTTAATTTAGAAGGAAGGGAGTACTAACTATCCCTAACGCATTTTAATATTTCAGGTTTTGTTCAAACATATGTGTTGTGAATAGCGTACAGTTTTTGTGTACCGCATGAAAAAATGAAGAATTTCTAAGAATTGGACTATAATTTCCTTTTGTGTCAGGTGTTTGATTAAGGCCACGGTCATGTGCACACCGAGACGCTTATATAGACGAAACATAAATAAGATTGAACTGAAAAATCATATGCTAAGAGTTGGAGTAGTTAATTACGGTCGGTAAATGCAGGTAACTAATCTATTGTATTTCAGTGCAGAAAAAGTGAGCACTAATTCGGATGAGCTTAATAGAGCCGTGTAGCCTTTTTTGTGTCCTTTTTTCTCGTCTTGGGTAGCACCGATGCTGCATCTCCTCTGAGTTGTTTCATCATTGCCGATAGTGTATGCCATTCCTCCATTCTAAGTCCATTCCCATAACAAAAAATCAAAAATGTAAGCTAGCCAAAATGTAAACTGCTTTCTTCTTTCGCGGCCTTTTCTTTCTTTTGTAATCCACACAATGTAAAACGTCGGTGAGAAATAAAAGTTGTTCCGGTTGGCCTTTGGCCCACCGTAGTGCCGGTCAAAAAAAATGTGGGTGTGATTTTCCCTAACAATTTTTAATCGATTTCAAATAGAAGCGAAAGAAGATTCTTATCCCGTTTGCAAAAGTTTAGGAGTCCTCCCTCGTCAATAACAAAGGTGAATGACCAGTAACAACTCTATATTATACTACGGACCATAATACTGATTTCGGGAAGAATGAATTTAATGAAAAGAAACATGAATTAGTGACACACAATTGCCCTTGTGACACACAATTTTCCTTATTTTATTCAAATGAATGAAGTCTCGATTGCAATTGGAAAACCAAGACAGTTTCAAGAACAAGTCAACAATTGGACAATCAGCAGCTGACCACATCCCTTATAAAGGTAAATTGTTTCATTACAGACAGAAAATAAGAGCCGGGAACAACACCAGCTGACCACATCCCTTATAAAGGTAAATTGTTTCATTACAGACAGAAAATAAGAGCCGGGAACAACACCAGCTGACTACATCCCTTATAAAGGTAAATTGTTTCATTACAGACTGAAAATAAGAGCCGGGAACAACACCAGCTGACCACATCCTTTAAAAAGTTTGACATGTTTCATGAATTTTTATGAATATGAACAGAGCACAAATCTAAAGCATCAGTACCACTCAACATCTCAATGGATAGCAAAATATGGATGTATCAGTTGAAACCGAATTAGCTATATGCAGCCGAGCAACAGCCGTCAGCCGAGCAATAGCCGTCAGCACAGCAACATCCCGACGACCTCCTACAGCGCACCGCCAACGGCAGCCTCTCCGCCGGCCGTCCGTGCTGCTCCAGATGCTGATCTTGGCTGCATGCCGCGCTGAAGGCACCGGCTCTATGTACATGCCTTTGTTTGTCGATCATGCATGTGGTAGTCCTGAGCGTGTGGTAGTGTCTGAACTCTGACGAGTGCGTGCACTGCGTGCAACATGGATGCCACATACTCCTTGGCGTTGCCCACCAATGTCAGGGACTCCACTCCAACATGGATGCCACATACTCCTTGGCGTTGCCCACCAATGTCAGGGACTCCACTCCCTGCTGCTTTTACCTACAACTTGGCATCTTCGGCCATCTTCTTCTCGAAGAACTTGGCATCTGCCTGCGTCAGAACATATGTCTACCTTTCGTACTTATGTGTGTCGTAGTGCGCGGTGGACTTGCTAAGTTGCTCGGCCTAGCATCATGTTCTTGCGGTCGACCTCCATCTGGAGCTCGGCCTCACGAATGGCGATGGACGTGACCACGGCCAGGACTTGTGCGGATCTCGCTCTCGATGATTGATGCCCTTCACAAGCTCGTGGATGTGGCTCCCTGTAGCTGTGCGGGGCGATGAGCTTGGCATAGACAAGGCGAGTTGCGCCTCAGACCCTTCAGGTCCGACTCCTCGACCCCGGTGGCCGTGATCTCGGGGCCCATCATGAAGACCGCGGGGAGGATGAAGAGCAGCTTCTCAACGCTCATGGTGTACACCTCGAACTCCTTGCACTGCTGCCCACTCACTCCCTGTGATGGCAAGGTATTGCGACGCCAGAAAGGAGGCCTTTGGCTTCAGAGTAAAAATAATCTGAGACCAGGCATCGCCAGAAACTTTTGAAAACAACGTGATGTTTATTTTCTTCGGAAACCATATACATAGGTACGTAAGTCTTTAGGTTTGACGATGCTTAAAGTCCACGGTACGTCAATGGCCATGCGCAGTTGTTGGACTCCATTGGTGATCTCAAAGCGCCTGGTCCCGACGGTATGCCAGCGATCTTCTATAAGAAATTTTGGTATATGGTTGGGCCGAAAATACAGGAGGAGGTGCTGCAGGTGTTGAATGGAGGCCCAATGCCGGAGGGATGGAATGTGACTACCATTGTTCTAATATCCAAAGTGAAGGAACCAGAAAGCATCACACAATACAGGCCCATCAGCCTGTGTAACGTCATTTATAAACTGATTTCCAAAGTGATGGCGAATCGGTTGAAGGTGGTACTCCCGCACATAATTTCTCCAACACAATCAGCTTTTGTTCCAGGAAGGATGATCACGGATAATGTCTTGCTGGCCTATGAGATCACACACATGATGCATAAGAAGAAGGGGGGAGAGATGGTCTAGTAGCGGTGAAACTATATATGAGTAAGGCATACGATCGAGTTGAATGGAGTTTTTTGGAGAAAATTATGAGAAAAATGGGTTTTGCGGAGCAGTGGATCAACTCAGTGATGGGATGTGTGAGATCGATCTCTTATAGAGTGAAATGCAATCAAAAATTGCTGGATCAATTTCTTCCGGAAAGAGGTATACGGCAGGGAGATCCTCTCTCTTCCTATCTTTTTATTCTATGCGCTGAAGGACTGTCAGCTCTTCTCCGAGCTACAGAGGAGGATGGATCATTACAAGGCATCAAATTATGTCCGGAGGCACCTAAGATCAATCACTTGTTCTTTGCGGATGACTCCCTAATTGTGATGAAGGCGAATGCAAGCAATGCGAGTAAACTGCAAGATATTCTTGCTCTGTACGAGACCCACTCAGGCCAAAAAATAAACAAAGATAAATCCTCTGCTATGTTGCCGGTGGTACGTCGAGGCAAGCAAAGCAGGCTGTTCTTGGAGTCCTTGATATCCCTCGTGAATCTCCTAATGAGCGTTACCTCGGATTGCCGGTGCATCTCGGGGCCTCCAAAAGCAAGGAGTTCGAGTACTTAAAGGAGCGTATTTGGCAGCGGACACAAGGGTGGAAGGAGAGACTGTTGTCTAAGGCCGGAAAGGAGATTTTGATTAAAGCAATAGCACAAGCCATCCCAACTTATGCAATGTCCTGCTTCGATTTGACGAAATCCTTGTGTGAAAAAATTAGTGCTATGATTAGTAGGTATTGGTGGAGCCAGATGGATGAGAAGGATCGGTGCCACTGGATAGGCTGGGACATGATGACAAGAGCTAAACAAGATGGTGGCATGGGTTTTCGAGATCTTCACATTTTCAACATGGCTATGTTGGCACGTCAAAGCTGGAGGCTCTTGAATAACCCAGATTCCTTGTGTGGTCAGGTTCTCAAGGCTTTGTACTTCCCTAATACATCGATCTTGCATGCAGTAGCTAAACCAGGCATCTCGTACACTTGGCGTAGCATTTTGCGGGGTCTCGAGCTGATGAAGGAGGGAATAGTTTGGAGAGTTGGAACTGGTGAGCACATTGATGTATACAAGGACCCGTGGTTGCCGAGGGGTCAAACGAGGAGGGTTCGTAGTCCGGATGAGCTACAAGAGGTGCTACGTGTTAGTGATCTGATTGACCCGAACACGGGTGCTTGGGAAGAAGAAATTATTATGAACCTCTTCGACCAACAGGGTGCAAAGGACATTTTGTCGATTCCTCTTCGACAAGGCATGGAGGATACGGTAGCGTGGCATTTTGACAAAAAAGGTATCTTCTCTGTGAAATCATGCTACCAGCTAGGTGTGAAGCTTCGTGATCACAAGTTATGCCGAGATGCTAGTTCTTCCGCTGCTCGTTCAGAACAATCACTGATATGGAAAATGATTTGGAACCTCAAGCTGCCAGGAAAAGTGCGTATTTTCCTCTGGAGATTTTGCCATAATAGTCTGCCAACACGCATGAATATCAAAAGGAAGAAGGTTGATCTTGATACTAGGTGTCCGATGTGTTATAGGCTTGATGAGGACGGAGGTCACTTGTTCTTAAAATGCAAAAGAGTCAAAGCAGTGTGGCGTTCTCTTTTGCTGGAAGATGTTCGTCTATCTTTATTGGATGCAGCTAATCCGGTGTTAGTGATGGAATCGATCCTAGATTTACCAAAGGTCAAGCAAGTTACTACAGGTGTGCTCCTATGGCAGTGGTGGTCTACACGGAACAAGGTCAATGCAGGGGAGATGGATCGCAAAACGGAGGACATCTGCTATACCATTCAGAGGTACGTCGTCGAGTTCCAAAAACCAACAACCCCTACCTAGTTAAGCGGCGCTCCTGGAGTGGAACCTGATCCCCCTGACATGAGGAGGTGGCAACGACCTGGGCCCAACAAGGTGAAGGTCAATTTTGATGCTGCGTTCTGGGAACCAACTAGAACCGGCGCTTGGGGTTTTGTTGTTCGAGATGAAGAAGGCGAGTTTGTCGCCGCGGCGGCAGGAAAACTGAGACACCTGCGTAGCGCCTTTCAAGCCGAAGCTGAGGCATGTGTAGCAGCCACGGAAGGAGCTGTAGCACTTGGTTTGAACAGAGTTGTGTTTGAATCGGATTCCAAGATTCTGGTTGATGCCCTCAACTCAGGAAGCCATGAACTTTCTGAGATAGGAGTTCTACTCCGTGAATCGCGAAGTATCTACATCGGTGCCCTGGAAACTTATAGTTTCAAGCACTGTAGTCGGCTATGCAATAAAGTTGCTCATGAACTAGCTCGTTTTGGTTCTCAGGAGGATGTAGAATGCACTGGGTGGGATGTTACTGCCCCTGGCTTTGTATCTGAACTTGTCGCTGTTGAGCGCTCTGGTTAATGAATTTTCGTTTTCCCTTTCAAAAAAAAAATGGCCATGCGCAGTTACAAGGCAAACAATTGCATCAAACATAAAGTGAGAACTGTCAAGTGATATAAAATACAGTATACTTTTTCACATTAAATATACAACTACAAAAGACTATATATGTCTACCATCTTATTATCACCTCTTAGTGTTAGTAGATATGAATAAAAAAATCCTATTCTATTTTCTATCGCTAACTATAGTACTGTACAAGTTGCTTAACTGACAAGTGGGCATCCCTTGGCCACGACACCTGGCGCCGTTGGGCATGACGCTAGGGGGCAGTGGTCGTCAGCAACACCGCCCCACCAGCGCACCCCGTAGATGTCAAAGTAGCCTAGCGAGACGAACGTGAGCACCCCCATGAAGGCGACACCGGAATCAAGCCCGGCGGCGAGCACGTAGTTGTGCCTCATCCACCACGCCTTGTGCCGGCGGTATATGAAGTAGTTGAACAGGATGCCGACAAAGCCCCACATGATGAAGTTGACAGACCTCGCCGGGAGAAGGCCGCCGGCGCCGGCGAAGATGAGCGGTACACTGATGTTCTTGATGAAGGCGTTGCGCGGGTACCGGCGAGAGAGCAGCCAGAAGGGCACTGGAGCGAGGAGGCCGACGAGGAAGAAGTAGTTCATCTGCCAGTAGTTGCCGAGGCGGCCGAACATGCGCAGCGGGCCCACGACGCCCCAGATGATGGAGGCGTTGTAGAAGACGTCGTCCCCTGGACACGTCCAGGGGCTGCCCTCCGGCAGGATGTCCACGTCACACACGTTTTTCACCGTCGTCAGCAGCCACCACGCCGTCGCGAAGTGCACTGTCGACGCGGTGACCGTGCCCGCCAGCTGCGCGAGGAACATGGACCTCGGGGGTATCTTCATGTAGTGACCCAGCTTGAAATCCGAGACGAAAGTGAGCGCCTGACCCATGCTTATGTAACCGTACGTCTTGAACACGACGTTGGCCAATGGCTTCCCAGGGTAGAGGTACCCGATGATGAGCTCCGTGATGATATTTAGTCCAGGTTGCTGCACCAAAGGAAATGCTCGTCTCGTCATTGCAGATCAAAATTTCAGAGAGCTAGTGCACAGCTTCTTGTATCGACAGAAACAGTTACCATATTAGTGGTCGCCGTGATGATGCCAATGGGCAACGTGAAGATTAAGGCGATGGCGCAAGCGAGGAGGAGACCCCAGTACGGCAGCTGCAGCTGACCTCCGAAACCCTCGCAGGTGAAGAGGGACAGCGCCAGCACGAGGACCAGCATCAGGTGGAACCACCACTGCGGCACAACCTTGTAGTTTCTCTTCATGATCCTGGTGTGCACGTCCCGCTCCTTGCCCTTCTCTGTCGATGCCTTCCGCCAGAGGTCGAAGATCTCCCTGCATCAAATAAAATGCCAAGCATAAGGTATAAGCTCCCATAAGCTAGTTGTACATATGGCGCCGGCGGCGTGTCAGACTATCAGTCTATAGTTACTTGCCGGTGACTCATATGCTCCGCTATACCCTTACTTGCCGTGGTAGAGTGCGACGTGGGAAAGCGTGGCCATGAGGCCCGCGAAGCCGAAGCCGTAGTTGATGGCGAAGAGCACGCTGAGGTTGATGCGGCTGTAGGCGTTGTACTCTGGGAGGTTGAGCGTGAAGGATTTGGGGTCGAGGATGCGGTTGGTGTCGTAGCGCTCGCCGGCGGCGTCGAATACGTGCGACGAGATGATGGGGAAGCGCTTGGCGTTGTAGGCGTTGGTCCAGTAGAGGAAGGGCACGGCGATGTAGTTGTTGAAGGCGAAGCCGACCATGATGTTGAAGATGGCGAACGCCGGCGAGGCTAGCGGGTTGCCGATGAACCCCGCGACGGTGTTCCAGTCGAGGCCGAAGGAGCCGACACCGAGGCCCTTGAGCCCAGAGCCGATCTGCTGCGCCGTGACCGAGTCCTTGTAGAACCAGCACAGCGCCGACATTGTGCTGGCCGCTGGGAACAGGTAGCTCGGGATCAGATAGTAGGCGAAGCTGCAGACCATCACAATGATGAAGAATTGCAGCCGTGTCAGCTGCCCCTTGCGCCTCTTCTCCTCCTCGTGCATCGCCCTGCAGAGTGATACAGATTCATACTCTGTATATCACAGTATGTTCATGAAGCTACGTGTTTATATCGATCAATGCGTACCTGAAAAGAGTGACCTGGACAAGGTTCATTGGCCACCACATGTATGGTGAATCAACCAGGTACGTCCGAAACAGGCCAGCCCATCCGTACCCAAGCAGCTGAAATTAAGGAATTTGTGTTGGAGAAGATCATTCTGCAGCAGGTTCCACACAAAAAAAATATGCAGGGAATTAATGAATCACCTGGGTTGTTTGTGCGAGCAGCATGGCCGCGTAGGGGTTAATCTGCCGCTTGTAGAAGACCTTGACGATCGCGATGATATTCATGGCATAGACGCCGCTGGCACCGGCACCGGCGAAGATTGTGATGAGGCAGTGCTCCTTGAGGCTGAAAGGGCCCGGGTTGAGGGAGAATGACCAGCTGATGACCGGGACGCGCATGCGCTTCACCGGCAGCGTCGACGCCATGAACCGGCCGATGGGCAGCGTCGCGATCTGCACCACCACCGTGCCGATGGCCAGCTGGTTGGACCGGTACATGAAGAACTCGTTGACGAAGGCCAGTAGCACGCAGGAGGACAGCCCCAGCACCCATGTACGGAACGTCAGGCATGGCTCCGGCGGGTCGTCGGTGATCGGAACCGTGTTCCGGACCTCCTCGATCGGGTGGTCGTTCACCTCTTCTTCTGCATCATCAACTGCAGATCGGTTATCATTCGTACGTAGTAACGTCGGAACGAATCAGCAGATTAACCAAGGACGAAGGTTGCCGGCAAACGTACAAGGGGTTTCCGCCATTGATCGGAATGTGAAGCTCGCCGGACGTAATCCGGCCTACCGGCCTACGAAAACTTGGCGGTCCTCTCCACGGTGCACGCCAGGAGCATGCGCGCCGTGGTCGGATCCTCTTGCTGTACTAGCCACCTCCTCATCTTCTCCGGTTTCTAAAATAGGCTGGCTATTGTTAGAAAACAGTCTATGCATGAGCTCACTTCTTCGTCGGGTCTTAGACCGTGAGATCCAGTAACCTGCAAGCTAGAAGACGCCGGAGTTGTTGGTAAGTTCTTCACAGGTTTTTCGCCGTTTGTCTCGGTCACTCAGCAGCTGGGTCCACGGGCATAAGTGTGTCTGTGTGTCTGTTAGGGCAGCCACATCGTTGTCATAGCCAAATCTGACACACAACTATCATATAACTACAATACCAAATTCCTAATTTCTCTACAACATGTTTGGTTGCCCTTTGAATCCCAAACTGTGAGAAATGCTTGGATTAGCAACCACTTTAACGCGACTTCGTATATTTTTTCGATAAAGACAGCTTTCTTATTTAAAAGGTTTAAGCATTACGTCCAGCATTTGCATAACAACGATGCACACAACAAATACGAGTTCAATAGTTCAAAAGCGAAAAATGGTGAATTACATATTAAGATGAGAAATTGTAATAACGCCTTAAGATGGTGGAGGGCTAGCCCGCAAATTAAATTATGCTGCCATACATGTTGGATAAAAAAAGTCTCGAGGCTTTTCCTAAGGTCTTGTACACACCTCAATTAATAGATTAGATGGACCACAGGTTGCAACTGAGACCACAAACGGAGCGTTATTATACTCATGTAGCTAACCTGCATAAGAGAATAATTTTTATCGCTAAAACCTATCATTTGTACACAGCCAAAACGACCATATAACGGCAAGCGCTGGAACCCTAATAAGTTGTTTAAACCTATCATCCATCCCAAAAATATTAGCAATGCTTCTTGTGGATATATAGTAGAACATATTTGGATGATTGACCTATAGAACCAGCTAATTTGCACTAAAAAAATAAGTGCTTGATAGTCTCATCCATATGACAAAAGACATACTTTTTAGTTGCATGGCAATTGAGTTTTGCAAGGTTTGTTTAGTAAGAATTACTCTTTGACGAATATACCACGCAAAGATCTTATTTTTTAGTGGAATCTTCATCTTTCAGATTTTCTTATTATTATCTACCAGCACATCTGGTTGAATTAAATCTTTATACATAGTGTCTACATAGAATTTACCACTCTTATGTAAACTCCAACAAAACTCATCGGTCCGTTGAATCAAATTGATGGAGGCTAGACGTTGTAGCAACTCATACCAAGCGGCTAGTCTTGAACCAACGAGATTTCTTCGAAACGTCACATTTGTCCTCCATCACTTGATCAAGCGTGCCGCTTTTGTGACACAAAAAGACAATATTGTATAAGGCTGAATATTGTTGTCGGGACTTCGTATAACGATCCCAAAACACCATGGAGAATTCCATTTCGTCCCAAAAAGCTATTGATACCAATAAGGCGGGCCCAAACCAACAACTTCGTATATATAGTGATCCCAAAACACCATGTTATTATCGGATGTTTAATGAAGTTCTCTGCTAATGTGACTGAAATTATACTACGAAGTTGTGTTTTTATTATCATCTACCTTTTATTTTACTTCTACCTATTTTTATTGTAATATGTAATATATCATTGCTTTTACTATGCGTGAAATCAAATTTAGGGGCGTTATAGACATCTCACAACCCAACACACTGAAGAAGACAAAACTGCACAATCCAAAAGAAGTTTTTAGGAGCTTCTCCTACAACAGTTTCTGTCCACCGAAATCCATAAGCTAGCTTATGCATAAGCAGAAGCACAAAGGAAGTGACCATATACACGTTGTTGACCGTGGGTTATATGGCATGCAAGCAACAATACGCTCTGTGCACTACGTGGTGTCTGTTAACTATCAAATTACTAGCAACGCTGGAAGCGATCTTCTACTCTACACGATCCTTTGATCCGATAAAAAAAAACTATAGGATTATGTCGTCCAACTATATAGCAGCTAACTGATCATATTTGACAACAAGATACTACAGCTAGCCCTTGTACTGATGGCAAGCTAGCAGTTCGTCCATAACATGCTTGTGGAAATAGTTAATACGCAGCTGTGGTTTACTGAAAGTGTAGTACTGAAAGTGTTGGAAGGTCGTCAAACCTCAGATTCTTGCGGCGGTGGAGCAAGTGTTCAATGATGATGGCTGGATCTTCCATCTTCTGGATGATCTGAAGTGAATATCAAAGACTTCCGTCCTATAAGAGCATCTCCACCGGGTCCCCCAAACGACCTCTCAAAGACCCATTGGGGGTCTGGAGACCAAAAACCGTCACCAGCGGCACCCTCAAAGGCTCGGCCCGAGCAATTTTATGTCCGGCCCTCTTGGGGGTGCCGGACATTGCCGCAGACATTGCCGCGGACATTGCCGCGGACATGTCCCTGTCAGCGGTGGCCCGCCCGTCATAGACACAGACCGCCACGCTCCATTCCCCTTCCTCTACATTGCCACCCTCCGCGCCAAAAATTTCAATCTTCCCTCCATTTCCCAAACCTTCGCGCCGCCGCCGCGACCTCCTCGCCTTCCGCCACCATGCCGCCAAAGCCCGTCGGCCTCTCGAAACCCAAGGGGCGCAAGCCGCCGGCATCGTCGCAGCCGAAGAAGAAGCAGATGAAGCGGGAGCCGCCGGAGCTTTCGTTGCCGGCGGCCAATCCTACGCTGAGCCAGGCCCAGCTCTGCGCAATCGCTTCCCAGCTTCAGCAACAACGACGAGTCAAGGCGAAGGACAAGTCTGTGGTTGAGCTGTCGCTGAACGACACTGTCGCCGAGATGTTGATCGCCATGAGCCAAAGCAACTCTAGCCTAGCAGCCGTCAGCGGCTTTGTCGGGTCGCCGTCTGCCCCGGCCTTATTCGACGGCACCTCCGGCTACCAGACGCAGGCGTCGCGGCTTTCCCCCGAAGAGCCGACCCTCGATCTGAACGCGGCGCCGCTGTTCAGCGAATCGCCGGCGTTGCGGCAGACACCTGCCATGAGCGGTGACGCGACTGCTTCCCGCGGCCTTCTCTTCGGCGACCAACTCGGTCAGGTGAGTGTTATTTATAATCTTGATCTCCCCACATTTATTGTGTTCCCCGGCCGATTGTTTGTTGGGCGCAGTTGTTGCGAACGACCGGATGCAAATTGTTGTATTGTGCATTAATTGCCGGATGCAAATTGTGTTTTTTGCTGGCGTAGGATGCTGGCGCCGATGTCATGACTGCAATCATCGACGACGGTACAACGTACGCCGCTAGTGCCTACGCCGAAACCGACACAGATCAGTTCGCCCAGGACGACGAAGGGGATGACGGCCAGGGCCAGGAAGGGGAGGTCGAAGAAGAGGATGGCGATGAAGAGGACATCGAGCAGGACTCGCCGGGCTCTTGGCGACCCTGGCGATGACGGCCTCCTCCTCCTCCGGCGGCCCCTCCACCAGCCGTACGCCGCGCAACGACGGCGAGTCCTCCAGCCACGCGCCGTGCAACGACGGCGCGTCCTCCAGACGTGCTGCTCCTCCGCGGCGCCGGTGAAGACCGAGGACGACAACGACGACGACGGCTGGTGGGACGACATGTAGGCTAGGGCGCTAGGCCGCCGTAGTTCAAATTTCATTCAAAATCTTTGTAATATATAAGAAATATGAATGAAATTTGAATCGTCTCAGTTCTTTTGAGTGAATTTGAACGTCCGCAAGATGTTCGATCCTTTGCTCGCCTTTGGGGTGGGCCTTTGGGGTGCGCCGCTGTGGAAGGCCTCCAAATGTTGGGCGGACACATGCCCGACACTCCCAATTGGGCCTCCATTGGAGGGTGTCGGACACCGATTTGGATACCCCGGTGGAGATGCTCTAAACCTGTTTCACATTTTTGTAGCCGTGATGGTAGAGGAGATGCTCTAAGCCTGTTTCACATTTTTGTAGCCGTGATGGTAGAAATACGTATGGGTTGAACTGCGCTGGAGAAGCCCTGCCGGGGTCGCGCGCGAAGATTTGTACCCGTTGTACATGTTAGAAAATTGGGCCCATTAGTGGGCAGCCCATATAAGCAATTCTGGAAATCTCAAATTGTCCCATGTGCATGGCAGAATTTTGGAGGTGTATGTCCGTGACTAAAGTTTAGTCCCATACTGCTAGTTTAGAGAGAGCTGCACCACTTTATATAGTGGAGTGTTCTATCACTTGGTGTGCTGGCTGAGAATAGAAGTCTCTCTCGTGCGCACTCCTCCTCCTCCTCCGCCGCCGTTCGTCCGTCCGTCTCGTCACGACACGCCGCGGGTTGCGGGAATGAGCCGAGCCGATGCCTATATTTTTGCAGTTCAGGAAAACGAGTCGTGTTACCGTACGTGTACAGCTTAGCCAATTTGAATCGCTACCGGATCGTGGGCTGCTGTAACCGACTCGAACGTGTGCGACGTGGCCGGCCCACGTTGTACCCGTTAGGGTTTTCCGAACCGCACTATATATTGCCATGCACTACCGTGCGCCGTCACACACCAACCAATCTAGGTTTTGCCAATCTCGTGCCTTGCCCGCCGCTGTAGTCTACTCCATCCCGTACGCCGGCGTGCACCGGCGAACGGGACAGCAGGTCTCCGGAACCACTTGTCCTTGTGATCCTGTACGGGAGAGGGCGAATAAGGTTTTTGGGAAGCGCCGCGCGACTGCTTTCAAGTTCTTCATCACGGCTCGACTTCCTGGACGATCTCCGGGTCCGCGGGCGGCTCGTCTCCAACGTCGTCTTCTTCGAGCTGTTGCCATCGCCGAAGCCGCTCAAGCTACTGCCGTCGCTGCTCAACGACTACTTCATCTACAATTGTTCGGTACGTTCGTCACGTTCCGATGGCTGTGTCTGTAGATGTCTTGCTGCTGTTCATGTTAATTAATACGTCTAGTATTTTCGAGATTAACATGTTAGTAGCTCTTGTGATCATGTTTTTATTCTGGAATTAATCATGGAAATTATGCCTATATTCCAACAATCCAAAAACCTTATGTTTGTTATAGGCAATTTCCTGAGTTAAACATGGGACATCTATCTGATGCGCTGAGGCCGGACAAGTTTACCGGTGTGGACTTTAAGAGATGGCAGTACAAGACCACACTGTGGTTGCGATCTCTGAAAGTGTTCGAGGCTAGTGAGGGTTTACCTGAAGGAACTATATCTGACGAGGATCAGAACAAGTTCAAGGAAACCAATACTGCCTTTGTGGGACTCGTTCTGAGTGCTCTTAGCAACAAGCTGTTTGATGTGTACATGCACATTACAGATGCCAAAGAGCTCTGGGAGGCACTGAACGCTAAGTTCGGTGTAGCAGATGCTGGCAGTGAACTGTACATCATGGAGAGCTTCCATGACTTCAGGATGGCTAACAACCGTTCTGTAGTCGAACAGGCTCATGAGATACAGTGCATTGCTAAGGAGCTTGAGCACGCTAAGTGTGCCTTACCTGACAAGTTTGTGGCTGGATGCATTATTGCAAAGTTGCCCTCTTCATGGAGGAACTTCGCCACAACTCTCAAACACAAGAGACAGGAGATATCGGTTGAAAACCTGATAGCGTCTCTTGATGTTGAGGAGAAGGCTCGGGCTAAGGACACTGCTGAGAGAGGTGAAGGTCAGTCTAGCGCCAACATGGTGCAGAAGAACTTTCACCATGGCAAGAAAGGCAAGAGCAAGCCTTCCTTCAACATGCCTACCAAGACTACTTCTTTCAAGAAGAAGAAGAAGATGCTGAACAAATCTGAGCTAAAGTGCTACACTTGTGGAGAGCCGGACACTTCTCTGTGGACTGCCCAGATCGTGCAGACAAGAAAGGGAAGAAGCAAAGCATGTCAACGTCGTGACCGCTAGCAATGCTGATGGGTACGGTAATTTACCGATTGTGCTTTCAGTATTTCAATCTCCATGTTGGTGGATTGATACGGGTGCTAATGTTCATGTGTGCTGACATCTCTATGTTCACTTCTTATCAGGTCGCAGATTCAAGCGTCTTAATGGGGAATGGATCACATGCTTCTGTTCGTGGTGTTGGCACGGTAGATCTGAAGTTTACTTCGGGAAGATCGTGCAGCTGAGGAACGTGCAGCATGTCCCTACTATGAACAAGAATCTCGTTAGCGGCTCCCTTCTATGCAGAGATGGGTTTAAATTAGTCTTGGAGTCCAATAAAGTAGTTGTGTCAAAGTTTGGACAATTTATTGGTAAAGGGTATGAGTGCGGAGGCTTGTTCCGCTTTTCATTATCGGATTTTTGTAATAAGTCAGTAAACCATATTTGTGGCAGTGTGGATTCGGATGCTAATGTTTGGCACTCTCGTTTATGTCATGTTAATTTTGGTTTAATGAGTAGACTTTCCAGTTTGAGTTTAATTCCTACTTTCACCATTGCCAAAGGTTCTAAGTGCCATAGCTGTGTGCAATCTAAGCAACCTCGAAAGCCTCACAAGGCAGCCGAGGAGAGAAACTTGGCACCTCTAGAACTCGTACATTCGGATCTATGTGAGATGAATGGCGTGTTGACAAAAGGTGATAAGAATATTTCATGACTTTAATCGATGATGCTACTAGGTTCTGTTATGTATATTTGTTGCACACTAAAGATGAAGCTTTAGACTACTTTAAAATCTATAAAGCTGAAGTAGAAAATCAATTAGAGAGAAAGATCAAACGTCTTAGGTCAGATCGTGGTGGCGAGTATTTCTCCAATATTTGATGAATTCTGTGAGGAACATGGTATTATTCATGAGAGGACGCCTCCCTATTCCCCCAATCAAACGGGGTTGCCGAGAGGAAAAACCGCACGCTGACCGACTTGGTGAACGCCATGTTGGACACTGCTGGTTTATCTAAGGCATGGTGGGGGGAGGCTTTGTTGACTTCGTGTCATGTCCTGAATAGAGTTCCTAACAAGGATAAAGAGAAGACACCTTACGAGGAGTGGTCTGGGAGAAAACCATCACTTTCTTATTTTCGTACTTGGGGATGTTTGGCGAAAGTCAATGTTCCAATTCCTAAGAAACGAAAACTTGGACCGAAGACAGTGGATTGTGTCTTTCTAGGTTATGCTCAGCGGAGCATTTGCTATAGATTTTTAGTGGTTAAATCTGAGATACCTGATATGCATGTTGATACTATTTTGGAATCTCGTGATGCAACATTTTTTGAGAACATTTTCCTATGAAGGATATGCATAGCATTGCTAGAATTTCTTCTGAGATATTGCTGAACCTAGTACATCTGTTGATCATTCTGAACAACCACATGTTGAGGAAGTCCTTGAGAAGGATGACAATGAATCAGCTCCCAAGAGGAGCAAGAGACAGAGGACTGAAAAATCCTTTGGTGATGATTTCATTGTGTACCTTGTGGACAATACTCCCACGTCCATTGCAGAGGCATTTGCATCTCCTGATGCTGATGACTGGAAAGAAGCTGTCCATAATGAGATGGACTCGATTCTTTCTAATGGAACTTGGGAATTATCTGAACGACCCTACGGCTGCAAACCTGTGGGTTGTAAGTGGGTGTTCAAGAAGAAGCTAAGGCCTGATGGTACTATTGAGAAGTACAAGGCACGGCTTGTGGCCAAGGGCTACACCCAGCGCGAAGGCGAAGATTACTTTGACACCTATTCACCTGTTGCTCGACTCACCACCATTCGTGTACTACTTTCCCTGGCTGCCTCCTATATCTTCGTTCATCAAATGGACGTAAAGACAGCTTTCCTTAACGGAGAGTTGGAAGAGGAAATCTATATGGATCAGCCTGATGGGTTTGTAGTAAAAGGTGAAGAGAGAAAGGTGTGCAAATTGTTAAAATCTTTGTATGGGCTGAAGCAAGCACCTAAGCAATGGCATGAGAAGTTTGACAGAACTTTAACTTCTGCAGGCTTTGCCATTAATGAGGCTGATAGGTGTGTATATTATCGCCATGGTGGGGGCGATAGTGTTATATTATGCTTGTATGTTGATGACATACTGATTTTCGGTACAAGCATGATAGTGATAAATGAGGTCAAGTCTTTTCTGTCAAAGAGCTTTGATATGAAAGATCTGGGACAAGCTGATGTGATCCTGAACATTAAGCTGATTAGGGATGAGAGTGGGATTACGTTAACGCAATCACACTATGTTGAGAAGGTCTTGAGCCGCTTTGGTTATATAGACAGCAAGCCTTCTCCAACACCCTATGATCCCAGTGTGACACTCAGAAAGAACAAAAGGAAACGAGAGATCAATTAAGATATTCTCAAGTGATCGGTTCACTCATGTACCTTGCGAGCGCGACGAGACCTGACATCTCTTTTGCTGTGAGCAAGTTGAGCAGGTTCATGTCTAACCCGGGTATTGATCATTGGCATGCACTTGAAAGGGTCATGCGCTATCTGAACGGTACAATGAGTTATGGGATTCACTATTCAGGGCACCCTGCGGTGCTTGAGGGATACTGTGATGCGAACTGGATCTCAGATGTTGATGAGCTCTACGCCACAAGTGGATATGCATTTATTCTTGGAGGTGGCGCAGTGTCATGGAGGTCTTGCAAACAGACCATTTTGACGAGGTCAACCATGGAAGCAGAACTTACTGCTTTAGATACAGCTTCTGTTGAGCAGAATGGCTGCGTGAGCTCTTGATGGACTTGCCGGTGGTTGAGAAACCATTACCGGCCATCCTTATGAACTGTGACAACCAAACGGTTATCATGAAAGTGAACAGTGCTAAGGATAATGCGAAGTCATCAAGACACGTAAAAGACGCTTGAAGTCTGTCAGGAAAATGAGAAACTCCGGAGTAATAACTGTTAGTTATATTCAAACAGACAAAAACCTGGCAGATCCCTTTACGAAGGGACTATCACGTAATGTGATAGATAGTGCATCGAGGAGATGGGGTTGAGACCCGTGAGCGTTACACCATAGTGGTAACCCAACCTATGTGATCGGAGATCCCGTGAATTAGGACCTGGGAAGAAAAGCTAGTGGTTTGACAGAGAGTTTTTATTTAACCCTCTCTATGTGAAGATGCATAACTCTCAAATTCTGTAAGGCAGGTTGGCGACATGCCTTAATGTGTTTCTATTGGCTATACTTATCAAGGATGCTGTCTTACAGAGCAGTCCTGAAAGAACACACCTATACCATTAATGTGGAATAAGCAGAACTTAAATTAGTCAATTCGGATAAAATTAAGAAAAATAAGAAAATATTTCATATTCTATCTTATAATGAGTCCGACTGTTAAACGTCGCAGTCTATGAGATTTGGGTGATCTCTAGTAAGCTCATGAAGAGACCAGGGAGTATGACGCATATGCTCCACCCGCGGGGTAGGCTACTGGCAGCCACGTACTGGTTATGACTTTGAGTGAAGTCTATTGGCACCAAACTTGCAATTCAAGGTTCGTCCATTGTTCAAGTTGCTGGTAGATGTAGCTTGAAACTCTAGGCGGAAGTTCAACTTAACAGTCTCTGCTGAAACACTGGTATATAAACAAGAAACGATGTTTGGCAAAATCTCTAAATGGGAATTTGAGATCTGGTGGGGGATTGTTAGAATATTGGGCCCATTAGTGGGCAGCCCATATAAGCAATTCTGGAAATCTCAAATTGGCCCATGTGCATGGCAGAATTTTGGAGGTGTACGTCCGTGACTAAAGTTTAGTCACATACTGCTAGTTTAGATAGAGCTGCACCATTTTATATAGTGGAGTGTTCTATCACTTGGTGTGCTGGCTGAGAATAGAAGGCTCTCTCGTGCGCACTCCTCCTCCGCCGCTGCCGTCCGTCCGTCTCGTCACGACACGCCGCGGTTTGCGGGAATGAGCCGAGCCGATGCCTATATTTTTGCAGTTCAGGAAAACGAGTCGTGTTAGCGTACGTGTACATCTTAGCCAATTCGGATCGCTACCGGATCGTGGGCTGCTGTAACCGACTCGAACGTGTGCGACGTGGCCGGCCCACGTTGTACCCGTTAGGGTTTTCCGAACCGCACAATATATTGCCATGCACTACCGTGCGCCGTCACACACCAAACCAATCTCGGTTTTGCCAATCTCGTGACTTGCGCCGCCGCTGTAGTCTACTCCATCCCGTACGACGGCGTGCACCGGCGAACGGGATAGGAGGTCTCCGGAACCACTTGTCCTTATGATTCTGTACGGGAGAGGGCGAATAAGGTTTTTGGGAAGCGATCCGCGCGACTGCTTTCAAGTTCTTCATCACGGCTCGACTCTCTGGACGATCTCCGGGTCCGCGGGCGGCTCGTCTCCAACGTTGTCTTCTTCGAGCTGTTGCCGTCGCCGAAGCCGCTCAAGCTACTGTCGTCGCTGCATCAACGACTACGTCATCTACAATTGTTCGGTACGTTCGTCAAGTTCCGATGGCTGTGTCTGTAGATGTCTTGCTGTTGTTCATGTTATTTAATACGTCTAGTATTTTTCGAGATTAACATGTTAGTAGCTCTTGTGATCATGTGTTTTATTCTGGAATTAATCATGCAAATTATGCCTAGTATTCCAAACAGTACAGGGCAATTCAGTCAAACACTAGCATCAGTTATTTAACTATTTCCCGTAGATCTCATCACCGGCCATGCATCTATAGAATTACATATAGTCCCGAAACCCAGATGGCTGAAGCAGTATTCTCAGGACGGTGCCGACCCCATCTGGGTACAAAAATAATCAAGACGCGACCACACCAATTCACAAGCTTTAGGAGCAACCTAGCAGCCGGGTTAAGTACAGTACAGTGCAGTGCAGTACGTAGTGGCAGCAGCTTCTCACTTCATCAGCAATTTAATTTGCCCCAAAATGCATGCCTTGATCGATCTTGTGGTGTTGTCCATGGTAGTGGCGTCACTCCTACATGCCGTCTCCTCAACAGCTACAGCAGTTGCTGGCAATGCGACAGCGAGCCCGAGCAGAAACACGACGGCCCTGCCGCCGTTTGGCTCGAACCACACGGTCGGCGACAGCGCCGGGTGGTTCTTTGACGGCAGAGCCAATGCCTCGGCGGCCAACTACTCTGTCTGGGCAGCCAACCGCACCTTCTACGTCGGCGACTACCTCAGTATGTAACTATGTCTACTATCGCTGCACTTTACTGTACTACTGGTTTCCGGATTCAGGATTTCAATTTCTTCTTTCGTAACACGCTCGTTGTGAGTACAGACTTCAAGACCCGCACTGACAACACGGTCGTGCACACGACCAACGCTACGGTGTACAAGCTCTGCGGCTTCCACGGTGACGGCATCGGTGGCGGGTGGAAGGCGGAGGAGGCGTTCTTGACAGTGATGCTAGCGGCGGAGGGTGCCAATTACTTCTTCTCCGACGCCGGTGAAGGGGAGCACTGCCGCAGGGGAATGCGGTTCGACATCACCGTAGGGCACGGCCGTGGCCTCCCACAGGTACCGCCGTCGTACTACGAGCCGCTGTCCGGCACGACGGCAGGGAGGTGCCTCGGCGGGATGGTGCCCGCCTGGGCTATCATAGTGCTCTCTTTGCTGATGCTCTGAATGGTTAGCGTTGTCATAAACTGTTAATTTTCGGGGGAAAACATACACTGTTAATTTTGGGTCTTTGTGCTTTCAATTGGAGGCTGGAGGTACAATGTTAATCTACACCATCTAAATTATTTTAGTGGCTAGATCTCTAATCTACAGACTGGATCTAATTGGAAGTCATACACTGTCATATTACCATGTTTGCACGGACTGATCAAATCCCTACAATAGATATGCCCTTCACTCTTCCTAAAGATTGACATAGAGAAAGCGTTTGATTCAGTGTCCTAGGATTTTTTGTTGGAAGTGTTGGAGGCTAGGGGTTTTGGACAGGAATTCAGAAACCTCATTTGATTCCTCTGAAACTAGTTTGATCAATGTTGAAAAGTAGCATGAACTGATCTCTTTTTTTTTTACAAAATACAGTACGAGTTAACTGATCTGTTAAGATAGACGAATTACCCAACTGCTAAACAGGTTTGAGGCGTTCGGCATTTTAAGATATCTGCTAGAGATGCTCTAGCCTTTGCAATAAAGTACACTTTAAATCGTTGGACAGGATTTTGTTGTATGTATTTCGGCTGCTGATGCCTAAAGATGATTATGATGGCTGGAGAGACAACAACAAAGAAATCTAAAGAGTGTTGTTCGGCTACCTTAACGACACATAAGCAGCCCACCACGATGGGGAGATGACTAACGTAGATTATTAGATGCAGCGTCCAAAACTGAATCTCCTTTCGAGGCATCTAATCCATGTCTTTCTTCTGAAAGGATACACATGATCACCAAAATATTTGTCTCCCTCATGGCCTGATTACACCGGCGCTCAATAATTTCTGTAATGAAAATAGCCATGCTTTGTTTCGTGAGGAGATGCATAGACTTCCTATCATTTTCCTCAGGTAAATAATGGAGCCAGCCAACCCTGTCTTGCTACGTACAGTTCAGAGAGCCGATCGAGGCCAGCTGACCTGAGTGATATGTTGTGCCGTGTATCGCTTGTGCGGACGAGAACATGACGTCCGTACGTACAGCGTCGTGGCCTTATCAATCGTCATATACGGCATCTGACCTTTCAAGCGTTCGGATAGCCAGCGAAACCAGAACCGGACAGGCAGAAGTTTCTTCTTCTTCTTCTCCTTGTCTTCGATGATTGGAATCTGCAACCGTCCACAGCGCCTAGTCACTCCTTGCGTGGAGATTCCTCATGCCTCGCTTATAATAAGATGTTGATCAATCACGGCGTCGGCGAATTTGTTAATGGCAGGTTTGGTTTTTCTTCAGAATCGCAATTTTTATTGTTGAATCCAGCTACTAAAACTAATGCCTTAATTGAGAATCCACGTCTTGGGGTCTTCTCCCGGAGGAGACTACACTCTCACGACGCTATTTTCCTACCAGATTTTCCCTCCGGGTTAATAACCAAGGCAAAAGAATTACGCACTGAGAGATGAAACCCCAACAGTACTGTACCAGCACAACTGCACAAGGTACGGCCTTCCCCGGTTGCAGACGACCGTCTTCCTGCCGTTGCCGGTTTCTTCATCGCCTCTCCCAGACGCAGCCCGCACAAGAACTTCTGTACAATACTCGCCGGAGGAACGCCCATCTACTTTTGCTACACAGAAAGATTTACTAGGACCAATCTTCTTTGACACTAAGGAAAACATATGCTCGCTTTGACTATTGTAGGAATCACAAGAACATGAAATCAAACTCACACGAATTTTGGGTCGAAGGTAAGAAGCTCTCAAGTCTGGAAGGGTGGAGAATATTCCCCATTCCCGTTCTTCTTCTTTCTTTTATTTCCAGTGTTTTCTCTTTTACATCTTGACCCCTATATATAATATAAATCACACATACATACATAACTCAACACTCCCCCTCAAAATGGGGCAAACACATCATAAAGCCCCATCTTGCAACAAAGACTAGAAAACACCTTCTCAGCTAGACCCTTGGTTAAGATATCTGCTACTTGATCCGAGGAGCTCACATAGGGCATGCAAATGATTCCCTGATCTAACTTTTCTTTAATAAAGTGTCGGTCGATTTCGATGTGTTTAGTTCTTCCATGCTGCACCGGATTGTTTGCAATGTCAAGAGCTGCCTTATTGTCACAATAAAGCATCAATGGCTTTGACTGAAATACGCCCAGTTCAAGCAATAGAATTCTCAACCAAAGCACTTCACAAATTCCATGGGACATGGCTCTAAACTCTGCTTCGGCCGTAGATCTAGCTACAACACTTTGTTTCTTACTGCGCCATGTAACTAGATTACCCCCAACAAAAGTACAATACCCGGAAGTTGATCTTCTATCATCCGGTGAACCTGCCCAATCTGCATCAGTAAAGCATTCTACTTGCAGGTTGCCATGTGATTTATATAGTAGTCCTCTACCAGGACATCCTTTAATATAGCGGATAATTCGCATTACCGCATCCATGTGGTGAGTTCTAGGGTCATGCATGAACTGGCTAACCAAACTCACAGCAAATGCAATATCAGGACGAGTGTGTGATAAATAGATCAATCGCCCAACGAGTCTTTGATAATGCTCCCGGTCTACTGGTGAACCCCCTTCCTTAACTAACTTAATGTTTTGTTCAATTGGTGTGGGAGCTGGACAACAACCAGACATTCCCGTTTCTGACAGTAAGTCTAAGACATATTTCCTTTGAGATAGGTAAATACCTTGTGGACCTCTGGAGACTTCAATTCCTAGGAAATATCTTAACTGTCCAAGATCTTTAATCTCAAACTCTTGGGCTAGATGTTGCTTCAATTGTTCAATTTCCTTCTCATCATTTCCTGTGAGGACAATGTCATCAACATAAACGATTAATATGGCCAACTTGTTCTGATTACGTTTATAAAATAGGGTATGATCTGCATTACTCTGTTTATACCCCAAGTGTAAAACAGCCCGTCGAAACCGATCAAACCATGCACGAGGTGACTGCTTAAGACCGTATAAGGACCTACGTAGTCTCAATACTTTCCCTTCAGTTTGGGCTGTATTGAATCCTGGGGGTATATGCATATAAATTTCTTCTTGAAGATCTCCATGCAAGAAAGCATTTTTCACATCTAACTGATGCAAACCCCAACCAAAATTGGCTGCACAAGATATTAAAGTTCTTATCGTGTTCATTTTAGCTACTGGTGCAAAGGTCTCTTCATAATCAACTCCATAAGTTTGTGTATACCCTTTGGCCACTAGACGGGCTTTATACCTCTGTACCTTACCTTCTGGGTTATGCTTAACAGTAAACACCCATTTACACCCAACAGATTCTTTGCCCAGAGGTAAATTAACTAATTCCCATGTATTATTCTTCTCTAGAGCTTCCATTTCCTCTAACATGGCCTCCTTCCACCTAGAATTCTTAATTGCCTCATTCCAGTCCTTAGGAATAGACGTGGAGTCTAGAGAAGCAATAAAACCTTTAAATGTTGCACTGCACCTATCATAGGTAACGAATTTTGCTAAGTCATGTTTATATCCAATGCAATCTTTTAGCCTTGCTGGAATATCAGTACGTCTCACAGGTTTTCTTAATGCAATTGGATGATCCACTACTGGAATGTTAGGAGCTATTGAGGGGTTTTCATTACTTTCTTCCACTACATCCTGGGTGCCTTCCCTCGGTAATGAATGATCTTCTGGAACAGATATAAGGTCACCCTCTCCTCCAGTTCCATCATGCATATCAAGTTCATGTAAGGGTGATCTGGGACTTGAAGGTGCAGGAATATCAGGCTCTATAAATTGTTGGTGTGGAGGAATATCATATACTTCATTCTCCTCATTTATACATGTATTATCCTCCCCCACAGTTTTATTCCCTGGTTGAGACATATCTAGCATAGGAATTAATACTGAATTGCTACCAGGGGCAACATCAATATCTTTCTTCTCCCCCTTGCTTTCAACACCATGAGAAGTACCAACATTTGAAGTATAAAAAGGTTCTTTTTCATTAAATGTGACATCCATACTCACAAAGAATCTCCTTTCAGAAGGACACCAACACCGATACCCCTTCTGCGTAGGAGAATACCCCACAAAGATACACTTGACTGCACGTGGGTCAAGTTTTCCTGTTGAATTCCTGTAATCATGGACAAAACAAGTGCACCCAAAAATTTTAGGTGGAACAATATAAGAATTAGTTCCAGTCAGACACTCAATTGGTGTTTTATATTTTAGAACCCTTGATGGCATACGATTTATTAGATATGCTACTGTTTTCACAGCTTCACCCCAAAGAAATTTTGGCACGTTCATCATGAACATAAGAGAACGGGTGACTTCTAACAAGTGTCTGTTTTTTCGTTCTGCGACCCCGTTTTGCTCAGCTGTGTTCACACATGTGGTTTGATGTATAATGCCATGAGAGGATAAAAAATCATGAAAATCCCTGTTAAGATACTCAGTTCCATTGTCGGAACGGAATATTTTTACACTGGCATTATACTGGTTGCATACTAAGGAATAAAAATCTTTAAATGCAGATAAGACCTCAGATTTATGTTTCAGCACATATAACCAGGTACATCGACTAAAACCATCAATAAAGGTCACGTACCAGCGCTCTCCTAAAAGAGAGGTCACAGTTGAAGGTCCCCAAACATCAGAATGCACAACTTCAAATGGTACTTTACTCCTTTCATTGCTGCTAGGATAATTTGTTCTTGTATGCTTAGCTAGTTCACACACTTCACAAACAAGTTGATCTTTGCAGCAAGAAGCAAAAAGCGAGGGAAACATACGCCCTAGAGACTGAAAAGATGGATGCCCGAGTCTAGAATGCAGCAGTAATAACTCATCTGTAGGTGGGATATATTTTGTGCCGAGGGCAAGTGGGATCTGCGCATTGTTGAGGTAATACAAGCCATCACGTTCAGTTCCTGTCCCCAGAATTTTCCCAGACTTCAGATCCTGAAATACACAGAATTCTGGCTCAAACACAACTCTGCAATTTAGTTGTTTTGCAATAGAGCTGACTGACAGTAAGTTTACAGGAAAATTAGGGACATGAAGAACTAGACTTAAAGGTAAAGGTGATGTGCAGTCAATGGTCCCACTACCCATTATAGGAGCCGAAGACCCGTCTGCAATACGAACTCTGTCCTTTCCTGATCTGGGTATATATGATGAAAAATTCCTTGATGAACCTGTCATATGATTTGAAGCTCCTGAATCAATGATCCACGAGGCAGACAAGTAATCCTTACCCTCTGTACCATAAGAACCGGCAGTTTCATCACATCCCTCTGAAGTAGCGGTCATTAGCTTGGCTTCAAACTCTTCTAGGGCTTCAGCAACAGTTCCAGATCTCTCTTGTTTCTTCTTTTCGTAACTTTTACCAAAGTTGAATCTACTCACTTGCCTCTGTTGCCACCCAGATGGATATCCAACCAACTCAAAACAATTCTTTTTCACATGTCCCGGTTGTTTGCAATGATGACATATCACTTTCAGTTTCCCCACGCAGTCAGTCCTTGTATCATGTATCTGATCACTTCTAGGAGGTTGCACTTGAGAGAGAGAAGACAAAGCTTCCTCTGACCAATCAGGAATACTACCAGACCGTGACTGCAATTGCTTCACTAATTGTGTGAATATGCTCTGCAGTTTCTCGCACAGGTTCTCACCATTATTGTTACCCATAATTATTTATAGAACCTTCACACAAGATTCAGCAACCAAAGAGACCAAACTCTCCAGAAAAACAGTAGACCAAGAGGATTCAATTCACCTCTGTTCTGCTCCAAGACGATGGCCAGGGCAGGATCCAGAGTAACCCCAAATCCTTGCAGTGCAGGAGCAGCTTCAGACCCGCACGGCACGGCGACGGCGCAGCACAACGGCGACACAGGGCTGCACAAAGCCAGCGGCAACGATGGCACAACACAAAGGCGGCGCCAATCCGCAGATGCACAACACGATGCAGACCAATATACGCGGGAGCTTCTTCTTCAGTACCAAACACAACAATCACACCAACGAGCAGTCTAGCGAGTCCACACAGGAACTTACACAGCGATGCAGCAGTTAGTCCTCCGTGCACACGACGGCAACTCGATGGAGTTCCCTAGAGAGACAAAGAGGACAACCCGCGAAGGAGTTCCAATTTCCAACAGCTGCAGCGGTGAACGCCGTGTGCGGAGACCTCTGGTGCTCGTCGGCGGCAGCAACACCAATTGATGAAATCTCCGGGACAAACACGGCTGTGTTCCAACGAATCGGGGCGACAGAGCACCACCACGAACTCAATCAATTGCAGCAAGATCTCACTGGATCGATCTGCTCTGATACCATGTAGGAATCACAAGAACATGAAATCAAACTCACACGAATTTTGGGTCGAAGGTAAGAAGCTCTCAAGTCTGGAAGGGTGGAGAATATTCCCCATTCCCGTTCTTCTTCTTTCTTTTATTTCCAGTGTTTTCTCTTTTACATCTTGACCCCTATATATAATATAAATCACACATACATACATAACTCAACAACTATGGACTACGGAGCCTGAACCGATCACATCATCCAGCTCCGGGTGATTTCTCGAAGAAAACCACATCTATTCTTGTAGAACAAGCCACCGCATGCTAACCGCTCGTCTCAACTCTCGAAGGAACCACCCTTTGTAACTCGATTCCTCTATTTGGCTTTATCATGCTTTATGGAGTCTAGTTTTTATTGTGGAATGAAGCTTTTGTATTGTCTTGATTTACATAAAGCAATATCGGGTTTATAAATTTTTATCAGTCCTAAAGTTGTCATGTGTCAAACAACACTAGACAGAAAGCCTTGACCTAGATCATCATGAGAGTTACATGGAAAATATATATAGAATCAGGACAATACATGAGCACCATAAAATCTGTGATAATGCCAAACTACACTAGATATAAGGCGTTGACCTCGATCATCATGCTAGTTACATGAAAAATATAAAATGAAATAAAAGTGTGGGCATTCCACAACATGTGTTACATGCCTTCGGTGATCATGACCAAGATCGTCAAAGACGACGCCAAGAATTGGGCAATCGTCAGGGTGGAATATTTGAATAGTTTTGTGCCGAGAGATGAGTCACTTTGTTGTATCAGTCCTTGATAAAAGTTTTCTAAGAAGGTAATAGTGCTGAAAGTTTACTAAACGACCATGCAAATTACACTTCTAATATATACTCTCTCTGATGTATTCCCTCCATATCAAAATATAAGACTTCTTAGACATTTTAATTTTTCCTGATTTGTACATATGTTGACATGTTTTAGTTTGTTGATTCAGCCTATTTATGAATGAATCAGGGTAAAGCTAAAACAATTAGAACGTGATTACATATTGATAGGGAGGGAGTGGAGTATTTCTTTGGGTAGAAAGATAAAAGTCTTCTTTGACCCTCAAGCGTGAGTTCCTACTTTCTTAAAAATTTCTTGTGAAGCAAACGAGCTCTTATCTACCACTGAACACCAAGAAACGGAATATTCCTTTGAGAAGGGAATATACCCTCGACTTGTATCGTTCAAGACAAAAAACCTGAGCCAAGCACGCGATGTTTCTCTTGGCTTCAGTGGAAAAATACGATGCCAGGAAACCTATGGCCACGCGTTGTGGCGTTACTACTATAATAAAAACAGAGGCGATATGTTAAATATGTCAGAATTGCACCTCACTGTCGCTGGACTACTCCAGTAATTTGTTGTACTCACTACGTATAGTAAAATGAAGTCAAACATGTACGGACGTACTAACACCGAAGCATTAACCTGGTCACAGTGCCGTCCAATTACAACTACTCCGCGCCAATTAGGTGCGAGTAATTTTTTTTGAAGGAATCCACACTACATATTCAACACAGAGAACAACACAGAAAAACACAGGAATACGCAGAAGAACAAACCCAAGAGCTCAGCACAACAGCGACGCCTGAAGAACTCGCGAGGCCGAACGCTGAACCACCACAACGCCTGGAGAAGACCTCATCGCCAACGCAACGCCGGAGAAGAAGACTGCAGGCCACCACCATCCCCGGGAAGAAGGCACCCCACTCATGTAGAAGGCCGCAGAAGCCACCCGCCGCAGGCGACGGGATCGAAGGACGGTGAACGAGAACGGCCAAGGCGCCTTCACCCCGCAACCACCAATCTTCCACCTTTCCCTGCACTGAACTCGCCAAGGGCTTGCCGGAGCCGCCGCCGAACTCCCGCCTTGACCACCACTTCCCCCTCGCCACCACGGCCGGCCGGAGAAAGATGGAGCACGACAAAGATGAAGCAGAGCGCGCCGACGGAGTCCCACCAGCCCATGCCACCATGGCCGGCCGGAGAAACCAGAAGAGCGCACCGAAAAGACGACGGAGAACACCGAGATCCCACAGAAGCTTCTCCTGTACACGCGGAGGAGGCGGCTAGCGCCAAGCACTAGCTCCCCGCCGCACCACCCCCAGCACCCCCTGCCATGGCCAGGAAGAATCACGGCAAGACGAAGAAGGGGGCGAGGGACAAAAGCTCCACAAGCCAGCCGCCACCTTCGCCGCGACGACCGCGCTCAGAGCACGAAGCCCCACCGGATCCGCCGATCCGGGAGGAAACAACTCTGGAAACTCGCCGACACCGCTCCTCAGAGCGCCGCCGAGGAGACCGAGCTCCAGAAAGAAACGCTCCTATCGGCGCCGATCTTCTCCCAGAACCGCCACCGAGGAGACCTACTACTACTCTATCTACACGCCGGGAGACCGGGAACGCGACCCCCACCACCCCCCACCGCCGCAGCGACGAGGGGCGGCGAGGATCTGCTCCGGCTCCGGCGGGAGGAAGGGAGAAAACTTCTTCGCCCTGGTCGCCTCTCTCAGGTACTGTAGAGAGAGGAGAAAGCTGCTGGTCCTTGTGTGCATGTAGTACTATGAAAATGGGCAATTAATATCTAATACATGCCTTATAGTTTGGAATACATACTCACTCTATTTCGGTTTATAGGATGCAATTGCAAAATCAGGTTTTACAAAGAATAACCAACAATTAGCATTAACTAAGAGTAGTTAATGTTGTTGAGTTTTGGGATTTTCGAAGAACAGTTAGTAAACCGACTGGGTATTCCCTTTCCCTAATTTATGTTGGCATTAAATATCAGAGTTCTAATTGGTTAAATATTAGGGAGAGAGATTTTGCACGGCCAATCCCCATTCATATAGGTCCAAGAGATTTGCCAAAGGCATCCCGAAATGTTTCAATCAAAATCTGCTTTGTTTTACAGATGCATGCAGACGCACCCACGATAAAAATGGCACTTTGAAGTGTTAAGCAGTACGAATAAAAATTCATGCATACATTCGAATATCTATGTTCGCACACAAAGTTTTATAAAAAAATATTTTTTGTTATGCGCGGTCTTTCTAATCTTTTTCACAATGACCTCAACACATGTCCTTTTTTACGTAACATTTTGTGCGAGTATAAAGTACGCGGTGCATATCACGTTTCTTATTTATAATATTTTATAATTTAAAGTTTAATTTTCACAGCGGGGTGCGTTTAGACATAAGCTCGCGAGTCTGCTTGCGTCAGCCACACCTAACCAGAAATGACCCTGTCCTATCCATGCTCGTCGGTCCAAATAAGAACATCCGCGCCCGTACCGATAAATTGTGAAGAGTATAACCATTAGTAATCTTTTAACCATCACATCAAATAAGTGGAGGAATATGAGTCGAAACGCAGTGTCCCAAGTATTTGGCCATTTGCATTTCTTTCCTGTTTGGATAGGAACCTATGGGCCAGTGGGGCATTCCGGTCATCTTCTTCCGGTCAGGTGTTACCTTCACCTCAGCAGGCCTGAGACAGGCGGTATTCCGACAGGCACTACCTATCTCTCTTCCTCCTCATTCCGTACCCTCCCCCAGTCCCCACCGGTCGTCCGTCTCCTCCTCCGCCTGCCGGACCCGACCAAGATCGCACCGTGCGCCGCCTCCTTCCCTGCCATGCTGAGGCGCTGCGCCTTGTACCGACCCCCCTGGGCCGTCGCGCCGCGCCTCCCGGTCCTCCACGGCCTCCCCTTCGTCGCCGTCTTCTCCTTCCTCTTCATCCCCACATAAGCCCGCTGCCTCCCGAAAGATCGGTTCTTGGTCCACTCTCGTCGCTCGCCGAGCTGCTGCTCGACGGGAACCATCAGCTGCTCCACGGGACCGACCGACCGATCCGGGATGAGCGAGGAGGAGGCGCAGCGGTACGGCGGCGGGAGCGGCGGCGGGGGCGGGATCGGCGCGCTGTCCGTGGATCTGCTGGGCCAGGTGCTCGACCGCGTGCCGGACCGCCGGGACCGCAAGGCGTGCCGCCTCGTCGGCCGCGCCTTCGCGCGCGCCGAGGCCGCGCACCGCCGCGCGCTCAGGGTGCTCCGCCGGGAGCCGCTCGCGCGCCTGCTCCGCGCCTTCCCGGCGCTCGAGCGGCTCGACCTCTCCGCCTGCGCCTCGCTCGACGACGCCTCCCTGGCCGCGGCCCTCGCCGGCGCGGACCTCGGCACCGTCCGCCAGGTCTGCCTCGCGCGGGCGAGCGGGGTGGGCTGGCGCGGGCTCGACGCCCTCGTCGCGGCCTGCCCCAGGCTGGAGGCGGTCGACCTCTCGCACTGCGTGGGCGCCGGGGACAGGGAGGCCGCCGCGCTCGCCGCCGCCCCGGGGCTCAGGGAGCTGAATCTGGAGAAGTGCCTCGGGGTCACTGACATGGGGCTCGCCAAGGTGGCCGTGGGGTGCCCCAGGCTGGAGAGCTCAGCTTCAAGTGGTGCCGTGAGATCTCCGACATCGGTGTCGATCTTCTTGCCAAGAAGTGCCGCGAGCTACGCAGCCTCGACATCTCCTACCTAAAGGTTACTACTCCCGCATGAGCTATTGAACCCTTTTTTTTTTGTTTCGAGCAGTGCAAATGCCGCTACCTACCTGTTGCTTGGTCTGATACTTTGATTGGACCATTGCGAAGAAGGTGGAAAAATATGCAGTGGCGACTAGTGTCAAGTGGGAATTCGAAAAATTCAAAAAGATTTCGATCGCTAGACTTGTTTTGTAAATAACTAGTGCCACCTAGGATCAAACTTTGGATAACGTCTTCTGTTGTAACAAAGGTTAAGTTGGTGTTGGATGGCCAAAAGTACATTCGCAGGTGACAGCAGATAGGTACTGGTATGTATTGTCAAAGCTATACACATGAAAGATAGATTTTTACCTGGACAATTTTGGTTTTTTATTAGGAAATTGTGATCCATTGGTACAAGTTAACCTTGTGATACTCTGAATCCATTTCTGTTAGCAAAGACTTGAGGCCACTTGTTCTACGGAGTGCAAGGGGAGGAGTGGCAAGTACTATATCTTAGTAAAATGTAGAGTTGTATTTGTGAAACATAATGCTTAGTTATATTTTGGTTGCATTTTTTTGTCATCAAACTGAAATGAAGTGTCCATGTGCATTATAGCCCTGTTGAATTATGAATTTTGAATGCTTTGAATAACTTCACAGAAGTTATATACTGTTTAATAGTTTTTCTTTGATCCTTGCTTTAACTTGGATAAACTTTTGACGCACGTAACTCTTATTTTCTGTTGCAGGTCAGCAATGAAGCCCTTAGATCAATATCTACTCTTGAGAAGCTACAGGAGTTGGCCATGGTTGGTTGCCCATGTATAGATGACCAAGGCCTTGAATTGCTCAGCAGAGGGAGTAGTTCACTGCAGGTAATCAGCTTTCAGAGATACCGCTTTTTTTGTTTCGTGCTTTTTATCATGTCTTCAATCATCTGAAATCTGAATATTTAGAGTCTCTTGTTTCCTAGCGATTGGATATTGCTACTTTTGTCAAACATGGCATTTGGATAACTATAGCGTGCAAATTCACCAGCACTTGACTATTTGATTAATCTCTTCAGTCTTATCAAGCACCAATCCATTCTACATGTTGTCTTTCATTGCAGAGTGTTGATGTGTCAAGATGTGATCATGTGACTTCTGATGGCTTAGCTTCACTCATAGATGGTCACAGCTCTCTCCAGAAGATAAGTGCTGCAGATAGTTTGCATGTGAGTTGGTATTCCTGATGTTACCTGCTTGTTGCATACATTTACTGTATTTTTGGATAAAATCATGTCTCAGTAGTCAGTACTAGAGAGGTTTAGCCCCCCGTGGAAAAAAAATTAATCTGAGAGGATAAATATCTGATTGCTAATGACTAATAAATTTCTACTTAATCTTGTAGGAGATTGGACAGTGTTTTCTATCCAAGTTGGCAACTCTGAAGGCAACGTTGACTGTGTTGAGACTTGATGGCTTTGAAGTCTCATCCTCTCTTCTTTCAGCAATTGGTGAAAATTGTAACAACTTGGTTGAGATTGGACTTAGCAAGTGCAACGGTGTTACGGATGAGGGCATCTCTTCGCTTGTAGTTCGGTGTAGCTACCTAAGGACAATTGATCTCACATGCTGTAATATCCTCACTGACAATGCCCTAGATTCAATAGCTGACAACTGTAAGATGCTTGAATGCCTCCGATTGGAATCCTGCTCGTCAGTAAGCGAGAAAGGATTGGAGAGAATAGCTACCTGTTGCCCGAATCTTAAGGAGATAGATCTCACCGATTGTCGTGTGAATGATGCAGGTTTGTGATAGCCTTTATCCTAGCTGATTTTGCGATTAGACTGTCATGACATGAAATCAACTCTTTTGCAGCGTTACAGCATTTGGCGAAGTGCTCTGAACTCCTGATATTGAAATTGGCCCTTTGCTCAAGTATTTCTGACAAAGGCCTTGGGTTTATTGGTTCAAACTGTGGAAAGATTGTAGAACTTGACCTCTATCGGTAATTTAATCTCCTGGTTTGTTCCTTTATAGTGACTCACAGCCATCCTGTGTGTGTGATAACCTGTCTTTCTATGTTTGTATCCCCAGCTGTAGCTCTATCACTGATGATGGGTTGGCAGCTCTAGCTGATGGCTGCAAGAAGATTAAGCTGCTGAACTTATGCTACTGCAATAAGATAACTGATAGTGGTTTGAGTCACCTGGGCTCTTTGGAGGAGCTCACAAATCTTGAGCTGAGGTGTCTGGTCCGCATTACAGGTATTGGAATTTCCTCAGTTGCCGTTGGTTGCAAGAGTCTGATAGAACTTGACTTGAAGCGCTGCTATTCTGTCGATGATTCTGGCCTATGGGCACTTGCCCGATATGCTTTAAACCTTAGACAGGTAAACGCGATGCAGAATTTAGCTCCTTCCCTGATGAGTTTTGATGACGTAGGAACCTTATGATCTTGTCCATTCTGCAGCTTACTATATCGTATTGCCCAGTTACTGGGTTGGGCTTGTGCCACCTGCTCAGCTCCCTGAGGTGCCTCCAGGACGTGAAGATGGTGCACCTCTCGTGGGTCTCCATCGAAGGGTTTGAGATGGCGCTGAGAGCCGCATGCGGGAGGTTGAAGAAGCTGAAGATGCTCAGCGGGTTGAAGTCCATACTGTCCCCTGAACTGCTCCAACTGTTGCAGGCCTGCGGCTGCCGTGTCCGATGGGTCAACAAACCTCTTGTATACAAGGATGCCATCTGATCTGAACCCCGAGACTACGGAATGTTAATATATATCTGTTTCCAAAGTTTGTTCTGGTTATGTAACCATGTCAGATAATCCCACGTCCGATGGGTCAATGGTCAACAAGCCTCTCGTATACAAGGATGCCATCTGATCTGAACCCCGAGACTACGGAATGTTAATATCTATCCGTTTCCAAAGTTTGTTATGGATATGTAGCCATGTCAGATAATCCAGAATAACCGCATGGTTTGTTGATGCTTCTTGCTATCTTGGTATTCAGCGATGGTAGAGTGGTCTACTTCTGTAAGATGGGTTGTCGGTGCATCTTGCTGTCTTGGTATTCAAGGATGGTAGATGTATCTACTTCTGTTAGATGGGTTGTCGGTATTATAGGTTGGCAAAATTACTGTATAAATTGGGATGAAGAGGTCTGATGTTTTATGTTACTTTTGTTGGTATCCATAAATCATTCAGGAATTGTCTGTGGGGTTCAAACAGATGATGTAACTTGCAGAACAAATTAAGCGGAACTTCATTTTGTTCGTCTGGAACAGTCCTCGAGACAGGCATACCCTCTGGCACAATCAGGAAGCAAGGACATGCCTCCTACTGAAACAAATATGTCCTTTAGTTTCAAAAAAAAATAAACAAACATGTCCTTCGAAAATATCCCCCAACCTCGGAGTGCTAATCGAAATACAGTACACTTGACGTCAAAAAAAAAAATACAGTACACTTGTGCCTGAACTTTTTTTTTTTTTTTTTTTTTTTTTTGCTGCCTGAACTTAGTCCTCCTATACATGATAGGTTAACTATAAAATGTATGGATTACTAAGGAGAACATCCGATCGCTAGTGCGTTTAGATACCCAGCTTAGATGGGCATGGGCCAGATATATTTTACATAGGCCAGATTACTAAGCAAGGTTAGTTGTTTGGATAGGGTTTTTCTGGATCTTAACTGGCACGAAGTCTTACGATTGTATTTTTGCTGGTGTGATCGCCGGCTAGATGTCTCGACTGTTGTTGGCTACTCACTTCGTCTCTAAATAAAATGTTTTATATATTTCAGATGCGCGGATGAAAGGACATTGATGTCGTCTAAAGGGGGTGAATAGGCGGATTAAAACTTTTCCGGTTTATGCTTGATAAATGCGAAATAAAACTTAGTGTTTAACTTATCAAACACACAACCTAAATATCATAGGTTCACCTATGTGCACCGACATCTTATACTACGCAACACAAGTAAAAAGGTGATAGCAAGATGTAAGACTTCAAGCACGAAAACTATCACAATGTGACATAAATAAAGAGCTCAGGTATAGGAATAACCGAGACACTCGGAGACGATGATGTATTCCCTAGTTTCTCCTTGTTAAGGCAGTACGTCTCGTTGGATAAGTGTGAGACTACCACAAAGGTCTCAAGGCCACAAAGGGTCATCTTCTTCTCCGATGAATCACACCACAAAAGGTTTGGTTCACCTTTCACTATCGGAATCCTTCGAGGCGTAATCCGGAGCCTTTCAACAACAACCCCGGGCACAACCCATAATTGGATTGGGGACTCCGAATGGATACAAGTGACCACAAAAGGTGTCAACCACCAAAAGGGCATCTAAGGTCCGACGACCCAAGAGTAACAATCTCACAAACTTTCAACTTCCATGAATACTCGTGGAGAGTACAAATCGATCCACAAAGCAATGGCAAGAGTATAAGTGTTCAAATCATTCACTCTCAAATCTCACCAAAAGCAACTCATGCTTATGGGGGAGAAGAGAGGAAGAACAAAGACGAGAACCACACAAGAACTCCAAGATCAACTAGGTTCCCCTCACTTAGAAGAGGAATGAATTGGTGGAAATATAGATCTAGATCTCCTCTCTCCTTTCTCTTTAAATGGAGGCAAGAATCATGAACGAATAGAGAAAAGGACAAGCTCAAGAAGGTCAACAATGGGGGGCAATTTCTTGCTTGAGAGGTGGGGGACAATGGGGAAGAAGACCCCCTTGAATAGGTCCCCAAAAATCTGCCCGTTAGGCTCAGAAACCCGTTAGACCGGAGCCTAACTTTCCGGCCACATTTCGGCCAGAGACCAGGAGGTGAACCAATTCACGAAATCTGGTCCAGACCAGAGCCAGCCAACACAAAAGCTACAGAAACGTTAACACGACAACGAACATATCTTAAGCATACTAACTCCATTTTTGATGTTCTTGGGCTCGTTGGAAGCACCACAACGAGCTTTACAAGACCATGCAGAGAAACATTATAGTTAAGTATGGGAGGATAAAACCAAATGGGTAAAGGTAAAACCTCTCTTTAAAATAATAACCGGCAAACCTCTAAAACCGAATACGCAACAAGTTTTCCATACGAAATTCATTTTCGGTGAACTTGGGCTTGTCGTGAAGATCACAACAAGCACCAACCAACAAGGACAAAACCAAATAAGAATCAAGAAATATGATATGCCAAGTAGGGAAAGGTTTGAGCTCTCCACAAAGATGCGATCAAGTTACTCACTTGAGAGCCCCTCTCGATTGTACGTTGTCTAACCTATAACCCGGTCTCCCACTAATACCATGAGACCGGTAAAATAGAAAACCTATCAAGATCATACATTTGCCTTGCGCATTCCACTTGAGCTCGATGATGATGATCTTGACTCTCTCAAGTTGGAACATTATTCTTGATTGTGCTTGCTAGCACGTGCTTGATGAAGACTTCTCTAAATGCTCCCCCATACTCCATTATGGGACAGTCTAGCTAAGCTCGGTATTCATGTATCCATTGCAAGCTTCAATCAAATGATATCTTCCGAGATGGATCATATCTTACACTTCATCTTCCTCTCTTGATATATATAATGGCTTGGAGATAAACATGAATGTTCACCCAATTTTTTTCTCCAAGCCATACCCGCAATAAGCTCAACTCTACACATGACCATTCTTCATATAAACCCTAGAAGAGAGCATTGATCATCATATAGTCTTCTAGAGTTCAACACATGAACTCGATCTTTTCCGTGTACATTATCTATAAGGAATCTCAATGCAAATATTAGTCCAAAAGGATTGTTATTATTGTTATTAATTACCAAAACCCCACATGGTGGCACCATGCACTTTCAGCGAACAGAAATAAGTGAACATACACAGTAAAATGTGTTTAGATACATATCGATATGGAAAGAAGATAAAACATCTTATATTTAGAAACGAAGGAGTAATTGCGAGAGCTAGTATCCACGAAATAAGGCACCTTCTGCTTTATTAATCAGTAAGGCAAAGCTTTTGCCTTTGTTTCAAAAAAAATGTATCCACGAAATAGAAACACATGTGTGATGTGATGCCCTAGGGCCAGAATTCAACATATGACATGGTCTGCAGCTCTTTTGAATTATATGAGCATTTTTTCATATGATTTAATCCATAATAGTTAATAAAATATAATTTAAAACATGAATAAACTAGTCATGCAATCTAAGAAAGAGTACGCAACTAAAGTCTAAACATATTTCTAAAAGTAGTGCTTAAAGCATAAATCTTGAACCACATACCGGGTGGTGGAAAAAATTGAAGTTCATGTTCTTGTCGTTATTTGCCATGTTGCAAAAGAGGTCGTAAATGTCGGGAAGAAGTTGTCGTTGGGAAGTGGTCGTTGGCGTTCGTGTTGAAGAGGTAGCTTGTAATCGCATGGGGTCGCTCCCCAAAATATATCACCCCTCTCACGTACAATATTGAGAGAGTTGAGATTCCGAGGGCCTATTGTCACACCCGGCGGTGGACAGAAGATGTGAGCGGCATAGCAATGCTCTAGAACCAGGAGGTAGGCGCATGTTGTGTGTTGTTGCGGTGTGCCTTTCGGGGAGTAGTTACCTCTCTTTTATAGGCACATACGTGAAATGAAAAAACAGATGGGAGTCAAACCGGATAGACCGAACCTGAACAACCAACCGTTTGTATTCGTCTTAAACTAGTGCAAACTGTGTCGGTTTCTGCACACCCGTTCCATCACAAAAATTAGACAGCGCGTACACATTGCATATGTGGTACCTCGGCATTGCTCATTCTCGAAACGTGTTGAGACGTGGCGAGGCGGACGATAGAGGAGGAGCGCACGTAAATCTGTTCTTCTCGTGTTCATACACCTAGTGGAACTGTGGAAGAGACTCCAGGAGGTGCAACTTGTAAACTAATAGCGTGTGACTAAACTTTACTCCGAGCGTTTGTCATGCATTAATGGCCAAGCTGGGCCTCTGAGATTTTCAAAATATATTTGAATAGATAAATCGGCTGGATCAATTATCTAAAAAAACGTCAAAATTTCAACAGCTCTCAAGTCCCAATGTCCAAGGCTAGCGCTAGGCGCTAGCTACAATCCTACAAGTCTACAGGATGACATTGTCACTGCACTACGACATGGCACTGATTCGAAATCGTGGAAGCAATCACGGTACCCACTCCGCGTGTCGGGGCTCCGCAGAGCATCTCAGTTTGTGAAGTAGAATAAAGCTCGCCAGCTTGAGGCGGTTGAGCCATGGCAGCATTACTCACTCCACTTCCGTAAACCCGCTTGACAGCTTGAGCGGTTGAGCCATAGCCACCATGGATCTTCTTTTCGTGGAGAAGCTCCTCGTCGGCCTCTTCGCGTCGTTGGTGGTCGCGATCGCCGTGCCCAAGATCCGCGGCCGCAAACTCCGGCTGCCGCCGGGCCCTCTCTCTGTGCCCATCTTCGGCAACTGGCTCCAGGTCGGCGACGACCTCAACCACCGCAACCTGGCGGCGCTGGCGCGCAGGTTCGGAGACATCTTGCTCCTCCGCATGGGCCAGCGCAACGTGGTGGTGGTCTCCTCCCCGGCCCTGGCGCGCGAGGTGCTCCACGCCCGGGGGACGGAGTTCGGCTCTCGCGGCCGGAACGTGGTGTTCGACGTCTTCACCGACGGGGGGCAGGACATGGTGTTCGCCCCGTACGGCGACCACTGGCGCACGATGCGCCGCGTCATGACGCCGCCCTTCTTCACCGGCAAGGTGGTGCAGCGGTACCGCGCCGGGTGGGAGGCCGAGGCCGCCGCCGTCGTGGACGCCGTCCGCGCTGACCCCGCCGCCGCCACCGAGGGCGTCGTGCTCCGCCGCCACCTGCAGCTCATGATGTACAACAACATGTACCGCCTCATGTTCGGCCGGCGGTTCGACCGCATGGACGACCCCTTTCTCATCCGCCTCAAGGAGCTCAACGGCGAGCGCAGCCGCCTCGCGCAGAGCTTCGAGTACAACTACGGCGACTTCATCCCCGTCCTGCGTCCGTTCCTCCGCGGCTACCTCAAGATCTGCAAGGATGTTAAGGATGCCCGCCTCAAGCTCTACAAGGATTGCTTCGTCGAGGAGCGGAGGTGCGTTTTCTTTTTTTTTATAAATATTATTAGGGACCTGGAAGACAAAATTAACAAAATTACCATTAGGCTAAGATCAAGAATTCACCAAAACCTGTAGGGCCTCTAGAACGTCTTGGACCGTTCCCCTCTCCCCCGTCCACAGTAGTGAGAGGAGAACTTTTGGGCGAACCCGTCTTCCCCACCTCGCCGGCGCCGATTTCGTCGGATCCCTCGGCCTCCGCCGGTCGCTTCGGCGGCGGGAGATCGGGGGATCCCCGAATCGCGTCTGTACATAGCGTAGGGGTAGGTAGGTCTTCAGCCGGTGGCGCTAGGGAGGTGGAGGCGCTGGCGGTGGTGTGTTTGCGGTCGATCTGCTCTTCCTCTGGCGTCTGCGCTCTCTGGAGCTCGGGCGTGCGCGGATTGACTTCCTCGAGCTCTGCGTTCTTCGGTGCGTCGAGCTCGTCGTTCCCCTTCCGGTGCCGGTGTGGCGGCGGCACCGTTTTGAAGTTTCTGAAGGAGTGGTTGCGGTTCACCAAGATGGCCTCGCCGCCCGTGGAGCAGGGTGGAGGTGTCATGCCGAGGAGCGTCGACTTCCTTGTCGCCGAGGGGAGCCTCCGAGTCCAAGAGTGCGGAGGGATGGTGGCGGGATTCGCCGGCGCAACGTTCTGTGCCGTGGAAGACGAAGCCAGAGTTCAGCAAGGGCCTCTTTGTAATTTCTTTGTTTCGCTGGACTTTTCTGTAAGAATCTTGGTGTAATGCAATTCTGTCCTTCTGCGCAAAAAAAAGAATTCACCAAAACCACACAGTTACAATCTATTCTGAAAATCTCTACTAGTATAAAATGTTGAATGCAGTGGACCATCTCACTAGGTGGATTTATTTGTTCACTGCTTACAACTTGCTAAATAAATTGTGGAATCTCACACATGACACATCGGGCCGTATGCGGTTTGTATATACAACAAAACAACAATGGTTCATATTTCTACTTCTAATGAATGAATATCATCACTAACTATATTAAGGAGGTGCAGTTTGCCGAGCTCTCAGCGCTCCGGGCACTGTAGCTTCCGGGCACTGTAGCTTCGAAGCTACAGTGCCCAGCGGGGTACTGTTCATTTTTTTTTTTGCATTTTTTTTTAAATTTTTTTGTTCTCCCTAAAATTATATACACGAAATATATGCGCGTCGACGAGTAGTTTCCACGAAATATATGCGCGTCGACGAGTAGTTTTCACGAAATATATGCGCGTCGACGAGTAGTTTTCACCCCATGAACGGTTTTGAGTTTTGTCAACTCTAACTCTTCAATTTTGGATCTAAATTCGCACAGACATTTAACTAATTTTGTCAAAAAATTTGCAGAAAAGTCCCCGCGCTTCCCACAAATTCTATCTATAGGAGGAGCAAATCCTCGCTCTCTCCTTGCTCGGGTCACTGTAGCTCCGCGAAGCTACAGTACACGGTGGGGTACTGTTCACCTTTTCTTTTTTTACTTTTTTCGTTTTTTTTTTTAAAAAAATTTGTTCTCCCTAAAATTATATACACGAAATATATGCGCGTCGATGAGTAGTTTCCACCCCGTGAACGGTTTTGAGTTTTGTCAACTCTAACTCTTCAAATTTTGGATCCAAATTCGCACATACATTTAACGAATTTGATTTTGTCAAATTTTTTGCAGAAAAGTCCCCGCGCTTCCCACAAATTATATACATGAAAATATGCGTAACGGCGAGTAGGTTCCATCCCCGTCATCGCTTTCGAGTTTAATCGACTCTAACTTCTCAATTTTTCTCTATATATAAAGGAGAAGCAAATCCTCGCTCTCTCCATGCTCGGGTCACTGTAGCTTCGCGAAGCTACAGCACCCGACCGGGTACTGTTCACTTTCTTTTTTACAATAAAAAAAAGTTTGTTCTCCCTAAAATTATATACACGAAATATATGCGCGTCGATGAATAGTTTCCACCCCCGTGAAAGGTTTTGAGTTGTGTCAACTCTAACTCCTCAATTTTGGATCCAAATTCGCACAGACATTTAACGAATTTTGTCAATTTTTTTGCAGAAAAGTCCCCACGCTTCTCACAAATTATATACATGAAAAATATGCATTACGGCGAGTAGGTTCCATCCCCGTCATCGCTTTCGAGTTCAGTCAACTCTAACTCCTCAATTTTTAAATCCAAAGTCGCACAAACATTTCACGAATTTTGCCAAAAAAATTGCAGGAAAAACCCCACGTTTTCCAATAATTATATACACGAAATATATGCGCGCCAACGAGTAAGTTCCACCCCCGTGAACGGTTCCGAGTTTTGTCGACTCTAACTCCTCAATTTTGGATCCAAATTCGCACAAACATTCCACGAATTTCGTCAAATTCGAATTTCCTTCAACATTTATTATGTCATTACAACAAAACATTTCATACATAAAATTTCTCTTAAAGGGTGCGGCGTGTCGTCGCGCTAAATTCAACTAGTAGCTACTAACCGTAGGTCACACTAGTGGGTTTCTTTATTCACTGGTTTTCCAACTTGCTGAGCACCGGCAGTACCGCAGCAGAAAAACAAGGGAATCTCAGACACACGACACAACTTAGCTCCTATACATAACATATATAACATGATTCAGATAATGTCCATCATAAACAACACGCAAATTACTAGAGCAAAAATGGGTAGTCGAGACCGCTGAATATAAATATATTGACTATCCCCTTTTCATAAGTTTAAACTTTTGGGATAGATAGTTAGTGCAGAAATTATGTATGGTATCATAGCCAAGAAGTCTCGAATTCGAGACCCCGCTCACGCGGATTAAAAAAGAAAAGGAAAAAAATCTTGCGGCCTGGTTTCATCAGTTCGGACTTTTTGATATAGATGGCTAGTGTAGAAATTCTATAGAGACTTCTCTATCTTTGATGGACAGTGAACATAAAATATTTAAGCCGGTAGGATGAAAATGGCACCACCAGAGAGTTGTCATATTAAATAGTATTCGTCTACTTTCTCGATCGATTTTGAAATAACTTCTACTTAAAAAATTGAGTTGTGTATTCTTTTAAGGTGAAATTTATTATTTCTACTAATTTGTGCCTAGAAAATGAAGAGGTCAAGGAAGTGGCCATTTCTCATTCAAATTACATATATTTGTTGGATCGACTGACATAGGATATTTCATAGCCATATGGTGAAGATCTATGAGTCTTTTATTTGCATGAGTCGTAATGTTTAGGTCAGATGGTTTAGCGCCGACTCATAACTTCTTTATCGGTCCTCTAAGAAATAGAAAAATGAAGGTCGCATATTAAAACGAAGACACTTATTATTGTCTAAAATATTCTATTTCCAAACAAAGTAAGTGCTAGTTCCAAGTGATGGCTAAAATTAGGACTACCAATTTTGGCATCTCATCAAATTACTACCAGATGGCCGTTTGATAATGCAACATGATCAGCCACTTTGCTCCATCGGAATACTATGTAACATAAATAAAAATGACATATAATTTCCAAGGTTAAGGCCCAATCTTGAGAAGCTAACATAGCTTGATATAACAGACAAACTGTTTTTTGCTTTAGTCAAGTCTTCTTCCTAGTAAACTTATGACTATTTTAGTAAAATGAGCACATAGATGATACAATATACAGTAATCCGGGATAAGATTATGTAACATGATATTGTTTCTAGAAAAGAAGTTAAAACATAGAGGTACGAACGCCTGGTTAAGACAAACGACTGATTTTTGATTTTTTTTTTTGTGAATTTTAAATGAACAAAAGATATGTAAGATTATGGATGCGTATGTGGGTCATATATGTTTCACTTTTTGGTGAAACTTTTGGTGAAATCTTGTTGAATTATTTGGTGAAACTTTAATTAAGATAGGTGTAGAACCTCAACAGAATATTATCAAACCTCACCGACATGACGTGTGGGTCGATTTCTATTAAATAGAAGGGTCAATATACAAATGGTTCGAAAACAAAGAATAGCATGAATCTCGAAACCACGTACGATTAAAATAGTACATACACATGTCAATATACACGTGTTTCTTTTTTATTTTTCAAACTCATAAACCATATAACCATACCTATGACAATCAATAAAGCATGCCGAATGGCATTCCCTCAACAACAAAAAAACAGTACAAACACGTCAATATACATGTGGGAAATACACATTGGGATTTCGCCAATTGGAGCGGCGGTTCCTGTACCGCCGACATACTCATACATGGTTAATTTTTGCAGGAAGAAGCTGGCGAGCACGGGACAATTCACGATAACCCCCCCCCCCCCCCCCCCCCCCCCACGTGGATTATGTATCGCCCACAGGCGCCCCCCCCCCCCCCCCGCTGTCTATGACATGTGGGGTTTTAAGTGGCTGGGGGGTTATAAGGAATTGCCCCGGCGAGCACCAGCGCAATGGACAGTGATAGGCTCAAGTGCGGCATGGATGAGATCCTGGAGGCGGAGAGCAAGGGCGAGATCAACGAGGATCACGTGCTCTTCATCGTCGAGAACATCAACGTTGCCGGTACATATGATTCTTCAGTTTTCTTCCTCATGGCAAAGGCGGCGTCCGCATGTAGCTAACGGAAGTTTTTGCCGTTGCGTGCACGCAGCGATCGAGACGACGCTATGGGCGATGGAGTGGGCGGTGGCGGAGCTGGTGAACCACCCGGAGATCCAGCGGAAGCTGCGGCGCGAGATGGTCACGGTGCTCGGCGCCGGCCACCAGATCACCGAGCCGGACACGCACAGGCTCCCCTACCTGCAGGCCGTGATCAAGGAGGCGTTGCGCCTGCGCATGGCCATCCCGCTGCTGGTGCCGCACATGAACCCCCGCGACGCCGAGCTCGGCGGACACGGCGTCCCCGCCGGGAGCAAGGTCCTCGTCAACGCCTGGCACCTCGCCAACGACCCAGGACGGTGGGAGAGGCCCGGCGAGTTCCGGCCCGAGAGGTTCCTGGAGGAGGAGAGGCACGTCGAGGCCAGCGGCAACGACTTCAGGTTCCTGCCTTTCGGCGCCGGCCGCAGGAGCTGTCCGGGGATCGTCCTCGCGCTGCCCTTCCTCAGCATCACCGTCGGCCGTCTCGTGCAGAACTTTGAGCTGCTGCCGCCGCCCGGGCAGGACAGGCTCGACACCACCGAGAAGGGTGGGCAGTTCAGCCTCCACATCTTGAAGCATTCCACCATCGTGGCCAAGCCCAGAGTGCTTTAGCTTTTGGAGTGCTCTGAAGCTTTCAGATTCCACCTGTAACCGTGTGCATGTTTTGGAGCTTTTCGAAATTTCTGCATTTATGAGAATTCTTGTGAATTTTCTAAAAATGGGTTAAGCATAGGCACCGGTTATATATTTTCTTGGGTGCAAATATAGCAAAACTTATTTCTTGAATATTAGTGGATTTTAAAACCATTTTAGTATTTCGATAATTTCGAGTTGTTTGAATTTCACAAATTTATCAACCTAGTTTTCTAAAACAAAAGAAAAATCTGATCCAATTGGGACATTTGGACATTATGAAAATCTGGTCGAACTGAGACAGTATGAAAAATATTGTGAATTTTCTATTAAAAAAATGGGTTAAGCGTAGACACCAGTTATATATTTTCTTGGTTGGGAAATAGCAAAACTAGCTACTGGAATGGTGGAGCTGTTTTAATAATTTTCGTGTTTCAATAGTTTGGAGGTGTGTAATTTTCTCAAATTTATCAAACTATTTTTCTAAAACAAAAGAATATTCCGCCACTTTCGGCTCAGTCCGGCGACCCGTGTTACGTGTATAAATAATACTCCCTCGATTCCAAACTATAATATGTTTTACATATTACAATGTGGACAAAATATAGATTAAAATTAGTGAACAAACACACATTGAAACACGTCTATATATGTGTGATTTAGAAGAAGGTAGAACAACTTATGCAAAAAAGAGGGAGTTGTGGTCATGGGGATTTCAGTTTTGATCTGAAGTCCACGTAAATTTGTTTGTATGGCAAGTCATCCGAAAAACGCTTACATGGATAGGACCCGCCAGGCTACACCTTCAAGGGGCGCTATACGCTCAAGACGAAAGCACCCGGAAGTTGGAGTCATGACGCATGGCGCCAAGGAGGAGGCGGTCGGACCCACCTGGAGAAGCTATTCATAACCGCTAGGGAGGCATGGCGGAGAAGGTAGCGAACATGGAGTGCGTCGATGGCGAGCAATGACCTTAGCGGCTGGGGTGTGGTTGCGCACCAACGACAGAGATGACTTGGTGGCAAGACCTTCGAGGTCGAGTTTTGAGGAGGGCGGTATGGCAAGTCCACAGCAGGGGCGACACCAGCCACATAGCGGTGGTCGGTGGCTGCGAAACTGGACTGGATCTAGAGTCGGCGATCTTGTCCCTCTCCTCTTCTTCCCATTCGGCGCAGCGGATTCCGACAACAAACGATAAATCATGCTGTCGGAATTTCAAGCGTGACCACGGTCACCAGCAAGCTTAGCTGCCCCTAGGAAAAGTATTTTGGGAGCCCTACCGAACAAAAACTGTGATAACCAGGTGATCAGTGTGAGTGGGAGCTCGCGAAGGGATAAGGGTACTGTTTGAGAGCGGCGACCGCGCGTTCTCCAGAGTCCGCTGGTGGACCTCCTGCTCCCCTCCGCCTCTGGCCGCCGCTTCGGCGCCGCGAGGTGGGGGGGGAGCCTCAACTCCGTTCCGCGCGTAGTTAGGTCCTAGTTTAGCTAGGTGTGAGTACCTGTGGCGCAATCGTTTGACGGCGGCGGTGGCGCCGTTTAGGGTTTCGTCCTCCCCCTCTCCCCGTTCCGGCCTCGTCGCCGGAGAGGTGTGGAGTTGCAGTGCCGGGCGCGGCCTTCTGTCCTTGCTCCTCTGGCCGGCCGTGGCGGCGAGGAGGGGAGCAGGCGGTGGTTGTTGTTCCGTTTTTGATGCAGGTGTTGGTGGTCGGCTTCTTCGCCTGCTTCTGCTCCGGCTAGTCATGGTGGCGTGGGGAGCAGCGGCGCGGTGATGCGGTGGTGCAGATGGTGGTGGACCTGGGCGACGCAACGCCGGCTGGAGGTTGGGCGGAAACGAGAAGGTGGTGCCGTGGCCGTGCTCTTTCAGCGAGTTTCGGTCCCGTTGCGCGGCGGCGGGCGGCTTATGCGGCTGTCTACAAGGTGGAGCGACGCCTCCTTCCCGGCGGCAGGCGGTACGGCGGCGTTGCCGTGGCCTAGGCTCTTGGGGCAAGCTTTGGATCTGATTGCTTTTCTCTCTGGCGGCTGAGGGTGCTCTGTGCACTTTTCCAGGGTTCTTTTGTAATTTTGTGTTTCTTCTGGACCTTGCTGTAAAAGTGTCTGGCCTCCTTAATATATGATCAGATCCTTCCTCAAAAAAAAAAAAAAACTGTGATAACCATTTTGTCTCATATATGGCCGGAAGAGCGTACGTGGTCATCGACCAATGGACCAGCGTCGGACCTTCATGTCGGCAACCAGATAGAATATCACAACGCACGTGCCTACGTGTGGCAAGAGCAGGTGCAGATCGAGAGGTTTCGTGGGTGTCATTGTTAAAAGCTTCACATTAGTGGAGATTTGGCTCCCAAGTTCGGGTGCTCCTTCTACTAAAAAAAATCAAAAATCATATTTATAACTTTTAAAATTCAGAATCCAAAGGTAGCCAATAATATATCCCACAAACTAGAAAAATATCAACTTTTCAAATTCGTAGTATTTTGAGCTACACAAAAAAGACGAAGGTGTATATTTGATTATGCTATTTTCACATCTCTAAGTTTTCTCATATTTATTATTTTTGCGTAGCCAAAAATACAAAGTATCTCGAATTAAATTTTTGCACGTTCGTGGGACATATCATTGGCTACATCCGTAATTGCTTTCAGATCTTTTTTACAACTCGCAAATATGATTTTCAATTAAAGAAAAGGATGGAGACCTAAACCCCGAGAGGCAAAAACTTCCGTTCAATATGGTATGGATGTGTACTTTCTTTGAAACTAGAATTTCCTTGTATTTTTAGGTGACAAGTTTCTGGTTGAATCAAGACAAAGAATTCTTGCACATATTTTATCTGAGGACAAGTTGGTTTTTTTCGGTCAGTGGAAAGGGACTTTCTATCCATGATCCGAGAGTCCTGGTCGCCGCCACGCGACTAAACCGGCCATAGCTTTGATCGTATCGCACTACCTAAAACCTCCCAACCTTCTCGTCTCCCTCCCTCTAGAACGTACGCGCGCAAGAACACGAGAGAAGGAAGCGTCGGAGTCGCCCCGTCCCAACTCCCCCAGATTCAGTTGCAGCTGATAATTACTGTTGTTGGAGCCTGGTGCTCTTCTTAATTGTCGCCGTCGCCGTCATGGAAGTTGGCACCGCAGACAGCCCCAGCTCGGCGGGCAGCGGAAGAGGCGGAGGCGATCGAGAAGACGCGGCGAGGGAAGTGGCGGCGGCGGCACCGCCATGAGGGCCCGCATGTGCGCGCGCGTACGCACGCCGCAGGGTGTCGGGGTGCTGCTCCTCGTCGGCGGCGCGATCGTCGGTGCCGCCGTCGTCGCGTGGTGGCGCCGCGGCGACCGCAAGAGGGCCAAGAACCACCCACGTGGGTACGGAAAGACTTCCCTCAGTCTTGGACTAGTTAACTCTGTTCGTTAGCATGTGATTCGTACTATTTGTTGGGCGATCGGGATGATAAAATTGGGTTTCGTTTGGTGGATTTTGCAGCAAGGAGGAGGAGAAGGTCCTGGATGGTGGAGCTGTGGAGAATGGGCAGGTGAGGAGGGCCGATGGGCTTCGTTAATTACAATGTTGCTTTCATGGTACCTTTCCTTTTCAGGTGAAATTTAGATGAATTTCACTCACGATTTGGTTGAAATTTGTGGATTCAGGGCAAGTTCGATAACTCTGACGAGAGTTTGAGCAGGGAGGATGCAGAGGTAGAAGCCAATGGATTGGTTAGTCCCTTTAATTTGCGTGCGATGTTTCTGAAATACTGTTTTTGTATATTCGAGTATGCAACCAAGTAGGTTTGTTATTGAAGTGAAATATAAAACCTTGCATGTGTGACAATTCATCTGAATTATGTCTTCAGGATGGTGACAAAGCAGAGGAGATTCAGGCGAATGTGGATGAGATCGTTGCTGATGAATTGGTTTGTCTCTTTGTGCAAACCTTCGGAGAAATATACATAAATCTTGATACAGCATGCATCTATTGCTTGCGATTTTGTAGTTGGTGCCTTTTTTTTTTGCATAATGTTCTTATCATCGGTTTTCAGGACACCGAACCTGCAGATAAATTTGAACCAAGCTCAAGCAGGGAATGCACCGAAATCATCGATGATACGGTCAGCTATTTCCTATGCTCAAGAACAACTGTGATAGCTGACAACCTCTTGTGTAGCACTGTCTTTATTCAACTAAATTTCTCTTTCAGGGCCGTGGAGATATAAAGAATGCTGGACAGAATTCAATGAACGGTGGCATCGAGAATGAGATCACGCCACATGTATTGGTTTCCTCTTGCTCTCATTAGATTTGTTCACGGCTGCTTTGTGTGATCATCCATGTACAAGGTGTAGAAGCCTCATTTTTCCTGCCTGTTTATTCTGAATGTTTATTCTGAACTGTCATGTATAGGCCACCGAAGATGTGGAGAACTCTGATGAAAGCACTAGTACTACCATCAGCAGACCGGATATCGCTGACGGTGAACATAAGAGGCGCGATGATGGCACTGATCAAGAGACCACAACAACGCAGATCACCGCGGTAACACAGATGACGGCACATCAACCGCAAATCTCAGATGAATTGAAGGCGGATAAGGTTACCGAAACTGCCACACTGAGTAATGTGTCTGAGCACGATGAGCAGAAACAGCCGGAAATAGATCCTGTCGCGCCAGTTGACTCACCTGCATGTTCTTCACTACCAAGTTTGGTCAAGACAGCACAGAAGAAGAGACCGAACCCGGGGGAGAACAAGACGGGGATGAAACTTGGACAAGATTGCGGCAACACTGAGCTGAGCAAAGGGGAGCAGCACAGGGTGTAGCCATGGTGACCATGAACCGTAGAGCTGCTTCTATGGCCATTCTTGCCATCATCTTCGCATTAACCATCGGAGTAAACGTGGTTGTGCGATTTTATTCCACTCTGCGAGCGACATGATCATCTTCAGATGAACTTCCAGTATGTTTGCTACATGCATTGCAGTTTGTTCTCGCGTGTGTAGAAAGGGAAAAAAATTTGCAGCTCGTTCTTTGGTAAGTGCAGATGCTGAAGTTGCCAGGCTCAGGTGTAGTTGCATGGCCTGAAGAAAAATCCCACGGGGGTTGGACGTACAGAACGATGAAGAATAAGTTTGATGCTACAGTTAGCCAATGGGTAGTAGCCTGATTTAGGAACCAGTAACATGTCGAATTGTCTTAAATCTTGAGATTATTTCTCCGCACAGTCTTTACATTGCACGAGGGTGTTTTGACTGTTCCCATGTTCTAATTTGAAAATCCTCGTTCAAGAGCATGTGCAATTTTTCTGCCAATCAAACTAGCATGCCTCACTAAAGATTCCCAAGACGTGGAAGTTTATGGTTCACTTTGACTAAGTATACACTTTCAAGTTCAGATACATCCTATGCTGAAATAAACAGAGAGGATAATTTTTAAATTTAAAATCATAGTAAATTATGAGATGAAGCCAATATTTGGTGATCTTTTTTTTCTTCAGAAATGTGGAGTTGCTGGAGGGGTTTCATGAATCTCAGACGGGAGAGACTCCTTAATCCACTTGTACACCTGATATAGGTATTTCATAGCATATTCCCCCCTAACATATCTATGAGTAATTTCTTAAAAGTTTGTTAAAATTCCAATTTAATGACGCTGAAATACCTTCCTAACTAGCTATATTCAGTAATGAAGCAAAAATGCTCATCATGGCGGAATGTGAATTTCCCTACACAAATGTGGCTACCTCTAGTTTCCAGAAGAAAACTTACAAAAAATTGCATGGACATAGGTTATGTTCTGTCTTATGCACCTACAAAATTTATCTCCCTGTATGCTTTCAGGAGAATTGGTTGACGTTCCTATTGCCTATATCTCCTGTCTTTTGTTGTTCCTTCTTTTCCATGCCCGTGCGGGTGTTTGTTAGTTCAAACCATCTAATTCATGTGTCGAAAAAGAGTCAACAATTGGTAAATCATAGGGGAGCTAGCAAGTATGAAAGTGCAAATTCGCAGCACATTACATATGAACTTATGAAGTGCTAGAGCATGCATTGAGGGGTTATATTGGTGAGAAATAAGGGATACACAAATACAGCACACTGGAATCAACAAACGATAACTACTTTCAAAACTCTCGCATGTCCATTTAACTAAAATACAATTATAACAAGTCATCACCAAGCCATTAAACATATCCAACAAAAATAGTTAAGCACTTAAAGGCCAATTTATATTTTATTAGTGGCACATGCAACAAAAAAACAGCAAAGCTTGAAAAAAGGATCCTCAAAATGAAGAGATTATGCAGTAGAAATAGAGGAAAAAATTGTGTCCTCAAAATAAAGAGAACTTGCAGTAAACATGTAAAAAAAATACTATAGATGTCGACAATTCACAGTTCCTCGTAGTCAAAAGATAATATGTATAAGGATTCTTGTTAGAATTCTAGATGTATGTTAGAAAGCTCACTGTATTCAAAGTTGTTACGATTACCTTTCCAGTCCTGGTTTGTATCTCAACATATGAAGAACAAAAACACAAACAATAGGCACAAATTGGTTAATGGAGGCCTAGCATCTAATGCAACATAGTAGCATTCCGTAGAAAGTACAAACTAGTTAAAAATCCACTCTGCCATAAAATTCATTAGCTCCAGCATTGTACCAACAGTTTCAAATCAACAAAGGGTTTACATGGGAATAAGTAGTAGTACTTAAGGTAAAAGGAATGATCTTCCTGTTTGCAATGCCAGACAGATATTCTTTTGCATCAACAACTTATGCGATAGCTGTAAGTCATACCCAAAATATTTCCATTCATTTCCTCGTATGCAAATGACAAACAACTGCAGACTTAATTCAGTGAGAACCTTCACTCAGCATCTTGTCCAATGCTCCCATCATCAGCAACCAAAGAAGGAGGCAGGCCATTATATACGGATAGACAGAGTCACCATCATATTGCCCATCAACCAGTAACTCAAGCTCCAAGGTCTCCAAGGAAAGGGAGAAGACCGAGCTGTACATTATGCCAGCGGGGGTCAGGTGCGTCATGGACAAGTACACGTATCCAGACCTAACTTGCACAATTTTTATAAAGCCATCAGTGAGCCCATGAATTTCTGCACTGAAAGAGACACTATTCTGCGGCACCCACATCTCAGTTCCATCACTGTCCATACTACGGATCCAAACATGGAGGAGCAACCCAGATTCATAGACAATGCAAAGCTCACCGTCCTTAGTATCCCCAGCCTTGAAGTTGAACCCATCCACCACCACTTGCCCAGGCAGATCTACAACAGTGGTATCCAAGGTATCGGTGTTGATCCTAATCATGCGTCCTTCGCCATGGCAAGGCCAGTAAATGGAACCATTCACCAGTGAACCAACCTTGAACTTTAGGCAGTTGTTTCCACCGATGTGCACCCACGGCAGGATGACCCAATCCCACGTCTCTGACGAGAAGATGGCAGCACGAACCCTACGCTTATCCGCGCAGACACAAATCACCCGGAACAACCAGGGATTCTCATCGGAGAACTGCAGGTGGAAACCGATGAAACCGAAATGGCGGCGGCTCCCAGCGGCGATACCGTCCAGCAACGGGAGGATGTCCACGGCCCAGGTCATGGGGTTCAGGGTAGCCAAGGACAGATCATTATCATGTTCCTTGTTCCATAGGAGGATGTAACCGTCGCGGCAGTCGGTGACAGTCCAACCCAAGATCGACCGTGAGAGGGAAGTGAGGAAGAAGTCGCCGCGGCGAAGGGCGGCGTGACATCAGAATCGAAATGGGAATCGGAATCGGAATCGGAATCAGAGAGGCGCATGGGTATGAACAAGGGGCTGGTGTCGCCGTTTAAGTTGAGGAAGAGTCCGATGAGGGGCGCCGGGTGGAGAGCACGGAACAGACGGCGGAAGTCAGGGGAGGAGCGGACGGCGCCGAGCCATGAGCGGCAGGTGAGCGCGGCGCGGACGAGGGCCGGGAGGTCCGGCAGGCGGAGGAAGATCTCGCAAAGTCGTCTTGGCTGAGAGAGGAGATGGTGGTATCGGTGGAGGTGGTGGTTGTGGTGCCGTTGGCGGCGGTAGTGGGCAGGATTGACGAACGTTTCCGCGGTGGCGCCGCCGGCAGTTCACCGGCCATTGCTCGCCCGAGTGCTGGAGCGAGAGAGCTTCTGGATCCTAACTTGAAAGGGCCGGCTCGTTTTTTTTTTTTTTGAGAACTTTCTATTATAAATGAGAAAGGGCCGGCTCGTGTCTTGTGTAGTTCTATAGATCGTACGCAGGGCCCAACTACCATAATTATTCTGCACTTGCATAGAGTGTACGTAGGCCCAAGTCCACAATTCTTGCTTTGAGCCTAACTGAGTTGCGTGCAGTGACTGTGGATTTTTAAAAATATTATTTTCTAAATATAAATTTGAAAACTAATACACAAAATAAATCAATTTCAAGAATAGCACGCTGTCGACTTTGCCCGGGCCGAAGCACTTATTTTCGCAGTGCCCAGCCAAAACTCGTCAACAAGCATATAAATCAACTAATTTTTTGCCGAAACCCTTATTTTCGCAGTGCTCAGGCCAAAACTCGTCGACGCGCATATAAATCAACTTTCATGTTCAAATACATCCTATGCTGAAATAAAAAAATAGGATAATTTCTTAATTTAGAATCTTAGTAAATTATGAGATGAAGCCGATATTTGGTGATCTTTTTTTCTTCAGAAAATGTGGACTTGCTGGAGGGGTTTCATGAATCTCACACAGTCCAGACTCCTTAGTCCACTTGTACACCTGGAGCTATTTCATATCATATTTCCCCCTAACAGATCTATGAGTAATTTCCTAAAATTTAGTTAAAATTCCAACTTAATGACGCCGAAATACCTTGCTAACTAGCTATATTCAGTAATACAACAAATTTGCTCATCATGGCCGAATGTGAAATTCCCTTAACAAATGTGGCTATCTTGAGTTTCCTGAAGAAAACTGACAAATTGCATGGACATGGGTTATGTTCTGTCTTATGCACCTACAAAATTTCATCTTCCTGTCTGCTCTCGGGACAACCGGTTGGCGTTCCTATTGTCTCTAACTCTCTATCTTCACTTGTTCCTTCTTTTCCATGCCACTGTCTTTTGCCGTGGGTGTTTGTTAGTTTGAACCATCCAATTCATGTGTTGAAAAAAAGTCAACAATTGGTAAATCATAGGGGAGCTAGCAAGTACGAGAGTGCAAATTCACAGCACATTACATATGAAGTGCTAGAGCATGCATTGAGGGTCACATGGCTGAGAAATAAGGGATACACAAATACAGCACACGGGAATGCAAACAAACAATAACTACTTTCAAAACTCTCGCATGTCCAGTTAACTAAAATACAAAAACAACAAGTCATCACCAAGCCATTAAAACATATCCAACAAAACTAATTAAGCAATTAAAGGCCAATTATATCATTATTAGTTGCACATACACTAATAAACAGCAAGCTTGAAAAAAGATCCTCAAATGACGAGATTGTGCAGTAGAAGGGGAAAAAATGCATCTTCAAAATGAAGAGATATTGGAAAAAAATGCATCTTCAAAATGACGAGATTGTGCAGTAGAAATTGGAAAAAAAAATACTAGACATCGATAATTCACAGTTCCTCATAGTCAATATGTATAAGGAGATTCTTGTTAGAATTATAAATGCATATTAAAAAGTTCACTGTATTCAAATTTATTATGATTACTTTCCAGAACTAGCAATCCTGGTTTATTTTTCAATATATGACGAACACAAACACAAACAGTAGGCACAAATTGGTTAATGGGGGGCTAGCAGTAATGCAACATAGTAGCATTCTGTAGAAAGTACAGTAGTTGAAAATCCATTCTGCCATTAAATTCATTAGCTCCAGCATTGTACCAACAGTTTCAAATCAACAAAGGGTTTACATGCGAATAAGGTAGAAGGAATGATCTTCCTGTTTACAATGCCAGCCAGATATTCTTTTGCATAACAACGTATTTGATAATAGTTAAGTCATACCGACAAATTTCCATTCATTTTCTCATATGCAAATGACAAACAGCTGCAAGACTTAACTCAGTGAGAACCTTCAGTCAGCATCATGCCCAATGCTTCCATCATCAGCAACCAAATAAGGAGCCAGGCCATTAGGGCATCTCCAACGGGTGGAGCAAACGGACACTGAAATTTGTCCGGTTTTGTCCCTTTGGGGGCAGACAATGGACAAATTTTGGTCATATGTCCGTTTGGGGTGGAGGTGACCCCAACGGCCTGGCGCAAATTGACCCCCCGACCCCGAGTGAGCCCATTTTTTTTACAAATCACAAATAAATTAATAGAACACAAACATTATTCGATAGCCAAATAGTATCAAATTTATTACAATAAAAAGTTCATGGACTGAAATAAATAGTTCATGCAACGAAATTATTCTGGAGCTGGATCTGGAGCTGATGGTTTCCGAAGTGAGCCCACACATGCTCCACCATATCTTTTGGAGCTGGATGTGTGTTTCCTTGTCCTGCATCTCGTCAAGCACATGAATGTACTGCTGGAACGATGCTGCCCCTGGGATCGGCTGAATCAACTCACCCTGAAATTCCCATCCTTGATCGAACAGCCTCGCGTCATCCCGCTCATCCTCCACTATCATGTTGTGCATGATTACACAAGTTGTCATGACCTCCCACATCAGCTCCTTGCTCCATGTTCTAGCAGGATGCCGCACAATGGCAAAACAAGATTGGAGCACACCAAATGCTCGCTCCACATCCTTCCGGCAGGCTTCTTGGTGTTGAGCAAACTTCTTGGTCTTGTCTGAGTCAGGCCTCGGATGGTCTTCACAAAAACCGGCCACGAAGGGTAGGTGCCGTCAGCTAGGTAATAGGGCTTGTTGTATTCATGCCCATTCACCTCATAGTGGACAATTGGAGCCTCTCCCTCGACAACCCTGTCGAATATTGTGGACCGATGTAGCACATTGATATCATTGTTGGAGCCGGCCATACCAAAGAATGAGTGTCAAATCCACAGATCCTGGGATGCCACTGCCTCGAGTATGACCGTGCACTCACCTACATGACCCTGGTATTGTCCCTGCCAAGCAAAGGGACAATTCTTCCACTCCCAATGCATACAATCTATGCATCCAATCATCCCAGGAAAGCCCTTGCTCACATTCATCTTCAGAAGACGGGCAGTGTCTTCAAAGTTGGGTTCCCTCAAGTACTCCTCGCCAAACACCTGAACCACAGCTTGACAGAATTTATACATCGACTCCAGGAAGGTGCTCTCGCTCATGCGCAGATACTCATCAACAAGATCGCCAGCCACTCCATATGCAAGCATCCGGACAGCTGCTATGCACTTCTGATATGAAGAGAAGCCATACTGACCTGTGGCATCTGGCTTGGCCTTAAAGTAGTCATCATATGCCCTCACCCCTTCCAGCAGACGCATGAACAAGGGTCGGCCTATACAAAACGGCGACGAAAGACAGAAGCTGGATATGTTGTCTTCACCGGGTTGAAGTAGTCCTTCCAAAGTTGGAGGTGACCATTCTCTCGTTCACGGTCCAACGCGGGTGCTCGCCCAACGACTGACCCAACATGCCGGGGCACTGCATCCTGGCTGAAGTTGTGGATGAGAGTGGCCGCGGCCACCATGATATCGCTATCATCGTCGGAAGATTCATCCGATGTATCGATGAAGGTGTGGTAGAAGAACTCATCATCACAATCCATCTACATGAATGAAATTATAAGAAAATGGTACATCATTTGCATTCGTACATATGCAAAGAACAAGGCCGGCTGGTGTTCATACCTTTGGTCGAACACCTTCGGGGCGGCGGAGTTCGCGGTCGAGTCCGGGGCAGAGGACGAGGGCGGCCGGTGTTGGAGACGAGGGCGAGAACGGCCGCGGCTTCAGCACGGCTCGAGGGCGGCCGGGGCGGAGGCAGAGGACGAGGGCAGGCGGTGTTGGGGACGAGGGCGAGGACGGCCGCGGCCGGGGCCGAAGAAGATGGAGAATGCGGCCGGCGACGAGATCCGGCGACGGGGAAGGCTAGACGACGTCGCGGCCGAGGATAGCTCGGTCACCGAAGGGCAGGTCCAGGGCGCCGACGGCGGTCGCGGGGCCAAAGGAGATGGGGAGGTGGGAGGTGGGAGGGGCTGTGTGGCTGGCCCTTGGGCCCGACGCGGACATGGAGGACAAATAGGAGGACCGAGTCGCTGTCCGTCCCGCCCCAAAGCCGCCCCAAAGTTGGGCCGCGTTTGGGTCGGAAACTGGTGTCCGGGCGGACACCAGCCAGGATGCGCCAGGCCGTTGGAGCCCTATTTTGTCCGTTGGGACAAAATCGGACTGGGCTGGTCTGTTTGCGCCAGCCCGTTGGAGGTGCCCTTATATATGGATAGAAATCGTCACCAAATTGATCCTCAAGCAGTAACTCAAGCATCAAGGTATCCAAGGAAAGGGAGAAAAACGAGCGAAGCAGATCACCAACAGGGGTCATGCATTTCATCGACAAGTACACGTATCCAGACCTAACTCGCACAATGTTTATAAAGCCATGCAATTCCTGAGTGATCCGATCAATTTGTGCCCTGAAAGAGATTCTGTTCTGCGGCACCCATATCTCAGTTCCATCACTGTCCACACTACGGATCCAAACATGGAGGAGTAATCCAGATTGATAGACAATACAAAGCTCACCGTCCTTATCCCCAACCTTGAAATTGTACCCATTGATCACCTTGACTTCCCCGGGTAGATCTACAGCGGTGGTATCCAAGGTATCAGTGTTGATCTTAATAATGCGTCCTTCGCCATGGCAAGGCCAGTAAATGGAACCATTCACCAGTGAACCAACCTTGAACTTTAGGCCGTAGTTTCCACAATTGTACACCCACGGCTGGATGACCCAATCCCTTGTCTCTGACGAGAAGACGGCGACACGAACCCTACGCCGATTCGTGCAGACACAGATCACCCGGAACAACCAGGGTTTCTCATCGGAGAACTGAAGGTGGAAACCAATGAAACAAGGATGGCGGCGGCTCCCGGCGGTGATACCGGCCGGCGACGGGAGGATGTCCACTTTCCAGGTCATGGGGTTTAGGATAGCCAGGGACAGATCATGATCATCTTGCTTGTTCCATAGGAGGATGCAACCGTCGCGGCAGTCGGTGACAATCCAACCAGAGGACGATTGTGGGAGAGAAGTGAGGAAGAAGTCGCCGCGGCGAAGGGCGGCGGTGGCATCGGAATCGGAATCAGAGAGGCGCATGGGTATGAACAAGGGGCTGGTGTCGCCGTTTAAGTTGAGGAAGAGTCCGATGAGGGGCGCCGGGTGGAGAGCACGGAACAGACGGCGGAAGGCAGGGGAGGAGCGGACGGCGCCGAGCCATGAGCGGCAGGTGAGCGCGGCGCGGACGAGGGCCGGGAGGTACGGCAGGCGGAGGAAGATCACGCAAAGGTCGTCTTGGCTGAGGGAGGAGATGGTGGTATTGGTGGAGGTGGTGGTGGTTGGAGTAGTGGTAGTGGTGCCTTAGGCGGCAGCGGAGACAGTAATGGTGGTTGTGGTGGTGGTGGTGCCGTTGGCGGCGGTAGTGGTCGTGGTGGTCGTGGGCATGATGGACGGACGTTTCCGCGAGGGCGCCGCCAGCAGTTCAGCGGCCATTGCTCGAGAGCTTCTCGATCCTAACCTTTTTTTAGATCATTCTGGGTCGAGGACCCGCTCGTGTCTTTTTTTTTTTGAATTTTCCACCACTATATATTAGGTCAGCAAGCCCGCCTCATTAAAAACCTTCCAGTCCCCGTAGGTACCCTGGTAAGGAAAAGAGTGCGTCAACAAACTTGCTGCCTCAGATAAACAGAGTTACATCGTTTACAAGTTTTGGCAAGATAAAGCTAGGGGATCATCGTCCCAGATACAATCAATACGAGAATCAAAGCTATACCTAGCCAACACATGAGCCACCTCATTGGCCTCCCTGTTACAATGCTCAAACTTAATTTCTCTAAAGCCCGTAGCAAGTAATCTACAATCATCAAGGATAGTTGCCGATGAAGTAGCAGAAAAACCCCCATCCTTCATAGTATCTATCACTTGGGAATTGTCCGATTGAATGATGAAATTGTTACATCCTAGGTACTGAGCGATGCTCAGTCCCTCTCGTAAAGCATATGCTTCCGCCATAAAAGGATCAGCCACAAAGTGGATCTCCTTGCAGCTTGCCGCCATACTTCCACGACCCTGGTCCATATCATAGGCTGCATCAACATTAATTTTAGTTATACCTTGTGGTGGTCGAGTCCAGTGTTCTTTCTTCCTCTCGACCGGTTTCTTTGCCGCTCGCCAATAATTAGTCGCTAGCACACCAATGGACATAGCACTCCTGTAAAACACAAGTGTCACGGGCTATAACTCCCATACTTCCACGACCCTGGTCCATATCATAGGCTGCATCAACATTAATTTTAGTTATACCTTGTGGTGGTCGAGTCCAGTGTTCTTTCTTCCTCTCGACCGGTTTCTTTGCCGCTCGCCAATAATTAGTCGCTAGCACACCAATGGACATAGCACTCCTGTAAACAGGTTGAAGATCTTCACCATGCGTGTACTGTCTCCTCTCCCACCAGATATACCATGCACCTGTAAGAATTAGTTCTGGTAAATCAACCCCAGTCAGCGACAGATTTTGGCCGAGGTTTAAAATCATATACTCCAGTACCATGGAACCTGATCGATCAAGCATAGCTTCCTCAATTTTGTCCGCAATACCCAGTCCTTGCCACACTAGTTTAGCACGTGGACAGGTAAAAAGAGTATGGAGGATGTCCTCGCACCCAATATTGCATATTGGACATTGACTAGTTGTAGATATATGCCTATTCGCCAAAACACCAAGACATGGAATTAGGCCATGTAATGTCCTCCAACCGAATATTTTAATCTTCGCTGGTAATTTTAGTCCCCACAATTTTTTCCATACCTTACATCCTTGCGAACCTCCAATATCCATCACATTCGGATTACGTCTTCCGAATTGGTACTCCCACTCCGTGTGATATGCAGAACGTACTGAAAAGAGACCAGTTTTTGTATAATGCCACGCAACAAAATCCTGCATACCCGATGGTGATATAGGAATTTCTAGAATCCTATTAGCATCAACGCTCCAGAAATTTTCTCTAATTAATACTTCATCCCATGTACCCGTACTAGGATTTATCAAATCTGAAACCTTACTCAGCATAATTCTCCCCCTTGGTGTGTACACCATTCTGTTGGGGCTGGTTGGAATCCAAGCATCATTCCATATATCAATTTGGTCACCTGTTCCCACTCTCCAAATGCTCCCACGATTCAGACATTGAACACCATAAATAATACTTTGCCATGTAAAGGAGCTACCACTCTTTAATTTTGCTTTTAGAAGATTACCATCCGGGTAGTATCTTGCACGCAGTACCCTAGCACATAAGGAATCTGGATCTTCCATAAGCCTCCAACACTGCTTTGCTAACATTGCTGTATTAAAAGTGTGAAGATCTCGGAAACCCATACCTCCACTCTCTTTAGGGATACATAATTTCCACCAAGCTAACCAATGCATTTTCTTACGGTCTTCATCATCACCCCACCATAGTTGCGAAATAGCATCAGTGATTCCCTTCATAATTTTCTTTGGGATATTGAATACTGTCATCGCAAATACCGGTATAGCTTGAGCAACCGCCTTAATTAATAGTTCTTTTCCTCCCATGGATAGCATTTTCTCCTTCCAACCACTGATGATAGCAAGTACTCTCTCAATAAGATACTTGAAACAGTCGCTTCTATCAACGCCCACCATGGCTGGTAACCCGAGGTACTTATCATTCAGAGATTCTGTCCATATATCCAGAATTTCACAAACCTCAACTCTCATATCAACAGTAGTGTTTGGGCTAAAAAATATGCTACACTTACTTGCACTTACTAGTTGACCCGAACTCCCACAATAAGAATCAAGAACCTGTTTAAGAGCTCTTGCATTACCTCCGTCTGCCTTCATCAAAATTAACGAGTCATCCGCAAACAAAAGATGGGATACAGTAGGCGCTTCACGACATACTTTAACTCCAGTTAAAGCACCGGTAGTTTCAGCATGTGAAAGCAGGCATGAAAGGCCTTCAGCACATATTAAGAAGAGATACGGTGAAAGCGGATCACCTTGCCGAATTCCTCTTGTGGGCTTGAACATGTCCGTCTCATTGGAGTTGAAACGAACTCGATAACGGACTGATTTAACACATGCCATAATCATTTTCACCCATCGCTGATCGAAGCCCAACCTAGTCATCATTTTTTCCAGAAAACACCACTCGACTCTATCGTATGCCTTGTGCATGTCGAGTTTTACTGCACACAAGCCTGCCTTTCCTTTCTTCTTTTTTATCGTATGAATGCTCTCATATGCTATCAGAATATTGTCCGTGATTAATCGTCCTGGGACAAACGCACTTTGGTGTTGGCTGATGATTTCCGGTAGAATAAGTTTGAGTCTGTTTGCCAACATTTTTGAAATGACTTTATATACCACATTGCACAAACTAATAGGACGGAATTGTGAAAGTTTCTCCGCATTTTCCACCTTTGGGATTAGCACCACAACAGTATCATTCCAGCCCTCAGGTATGACACCCGAGTTCACAGCTTGCAGAACTTCTTGTGTCAGATCAGATCCAAGCATAGCCCAATATCTTTTGTAAAACACTGCATGTAATCCATCCGGCCCGGGGGCCTTTAGGTCTCCAATTTGGAACAAAGCTTTTCTCACTTCTTCTTCAGTGAAAGGCCGGACCAGACTGTGATTCATTTCATTTGTAACTTTTCTAGGAACTTTGTCAAGCACTGCTTCGGCTGGGTCCTGCACTTCAGATGTAAAAAGGCCCTCAAAGTAGAATTTTATAAGATTACTCATACCTTCAGGGTCTTCCCATTTATCACCGGAATCATCCACAATATACTTGATCGTGTTTTTCTTTTTCCTTGCACTCGCAAAATTGTGAAAGAAACTAGTATTTCTATCCCCGTGACGTAGCCAGTTTGCACGCCCACGTTGCAACCAATGGAGTTCTTCTTGTTCTAGTAGAAGCTCTATTTTCAAAGAAATCTCCTTTTGATCAGCTATAGACTCATCTGATATCGGCCCTCTCCTTAGGTCCTCTAGCTCCTTCTTCAGCTCGTCAATACGACGTCTCGGTCCCTTCAGTTCTCGTCGATCCCATGCATGCAATTCTGCATGGACCTCAGCAGTTTTTTGCATAAGAGTTGGGCCGATCCCTCTAGCTGCTGCTCTGGCCCATGCATTTTGAACAATAAGATCTACAGTCTCCTCTTGAAGCCATCTAGCTTCGAATCTTTTTACACCCGGATTTAAAACATGTGTATTCGCAAGAAATTCAGTATCCACTGTTACCGGTCGGTGATCACTTTTCGTCATCTCACCATTGGCAACTTTGCTTAACGGAAACAAGTTATTCCAAGCGGCATTGGCCACCGCTCGGTCGAGCCTCTCCCGCAATTTTCCTCGCCTCCAGGTAAAGATGTCACCTGTGTATCCTAGGTCTTCTAGACCACAATCAGAAAGGCAATCCTGAAATTCTTTCATGCGTCGGAGGGATCTGGGAGCTCCACCCTCCTTTTCCCATGAAAATAAAATTTCATTGAAGTCGCCTAGCATTAGCCACGGCATATTCAGGTTCGTATGAAGGTCTCTAATGTAATCCCATGATTTATGCTTATTGGCCCAACTTGGTTCTCCGTAGAATCCCGTGAGACGCCAATGTTGCTCTCCTTCCACAACGACATCAATAAAATTCTTCTCCACTCTTTTACTCACTATCTTTATTTCTTTCTTCCACATCAGAATCAAACCACCACTTCGTCCATCACTCTCATGAACTAACAACCTATCAAAATTCAGTTTGCGCATCAACTTTTCTGCCTTAGCTTTTGACAAATGTGATTCAGACAGAAACATCACATCTGGTTTTATTTGCCTCTGGACTTCCAGAAGCGCTAGAACTGCCCGGGAAGTATTCATTCCCTGGCAGTTCCATCCTGAGGTAATCATTGATCCCGGCGGTCCTCCTCGAAGGAGGCCGCCGATCCTATCAAATCATCTGAAACTTCTCCCTCCTCTCCTGTTTTCTTCCTTCTCTTCGAGTCTTGGTATTTCTGTGGTGTGGATGTCAGGTTTTTGTCCACAGAACTTGAAGAATTCTCAAGCGCAAGTACTTTTCCTGCAACACCCGACGGTACCCCATTTGGCCTGCTTGTGTTAACATTACCGTCAGTGTCCACTAATCTTCTTCTCAGCCCCCTGGACTGGTTATCCAGTTCAGCAAGCTCATTTTGTTCAACATCCATGTCTTCTTCTTCATAAACATTAGGATCACCGGGAGGGGCTCCCCTTCCTCTTCCCCCCCGGCCTCCTCTACTGCCCCCACGACCACCCCCTGAGCGGGGTGGAATAGGATCAAACGGCCAGAGCAACCAGTCACCCCAACCACAAGTCCCTTCATCGTGCACACCGTCACCACATTCATCCACCACATGCCCAATGCATCCACAAAAATAACAGAAATCTGGGAGTTTCTCAAACAGCACCGGGTACCTCTTCTTTTCCTTGATGGTCATAGGGACAAATCGAACTAGTGGCTTGCGTATATCCACAAACACGCGAACTCGCAAATAATTTGCAGGGTTGATTCTCCCTTCATTCACGACCACTTTTATAGGTGGCTCCCCAATTTTTCTTGCTACCTTTTCAGCCAATTCTTTCTTTCTCATAAGGCCATCTGGTAGGTTCTTGACCCTCGCCCATACAGGAATTTTGTCCAGCTTGTACTCATGTACGTTCGTGAATCCATCGTATTCTTCCAGCACAACTGCAGCATTACGAAAGAGCCATGGTCCTCCCTCCATAACTCTGTTCCAATCACCCAGACATTGAAATTGGACTAGGAACAGATTTGTTCCTACGCCTTTAAAGATCACATCCTGGGCCGACGCCCAGGCATTACGCATCTGCTTGAATAAAGCAGCATGACTAAAACTTTTGGTCGTATGAACTCTGAAAATTCCCAACCATCTAACCTCTTTGATCAGCCCTTCTAGCTCCGCTGAGAGATCAAGCTCATCTTCCTCCTCACCATGGAGACTAAGCCCATCAAACCTGTCTTCAAAACTAACCTCATGCGTCGGATCGCCAGATCCATCACCGCCTGCCACGGGTTCCGCCATGCAAACCTCCACCACGAGAGGCCGGACGGCGGGGGGGGGGGGGGTAATTCTCGTGGGCTTCGACTAGAGACTAGCCGAGAACCACGACGATCACCGGAGATATGTGGAACTCAGGCGGCTCGCCGCCAGAGGATATCAAAACCCTAGACGTAGCCTAGGGGAAAAAAACACTCGTAGGACCCGCTCGTGTCTTGTGTAGTTGCATAGAGTGTACGCAGGAAGTGCTGGGGAAAATATTTAGTGATACCATGCGTTATATGATAGCCATATTCTCCACTCATCAAAATTCAAAATTTTAAATGTCAAAAGTCCCGATTTTTTTTTAGATATTTACAAGATGTGTGTTTACATTCGCTAAAATTCTCATAACCAAATTCCAAATACACAAAAAAAGACAAATTGTATGTGAATAGTGTCATCTTGTATTTTTTTTCTTCTTGTAAGACTATTAATATAGGATTTGTATCTTTTGTTTCTCTACGTGTATTTCGAATTTGGTTTCGCAAATTTTAGGGTTCGTAAACACACATCTTACGATCATCCACATATTTATTTTGAAATACTTTGAAACTTGTAAATTTGAATTTTGAGAAATGGTTTCATGTTATATATCACTTGAGATGTGTGGTATCCCTCGATATGACATCCGCCGCTTGCTTTGAACCCAAGTGACCTCGTGTCGTCCTCAGAACGGAGCAGCACCACCAGAGGATGAATTGTTCCCTTTGCTCTAACGGTTCCCATAGGCGAAAAAGAGGGCGCACCCAATCCCACTCTCCACCGGCGAGGCCGCACGCTCCCCGTCCTCTGGTGTGGTGAGTATGGTTGAGCCCTGGATCTCTACGTCAGGCGCCTAGATATATTTAGGATAGGTTTGTCTGGTGGCGTTGCATCAATGTGGTTGTCATCGCCAAGTGGAATAAATTTTCCGTAAGTATGGCTCCATCTCGGCGACGTCCTTTGCGGCAATTCTAAGGTGTTTGAGGATTTGTGTCCTCGCCATTCCTTCTGGTCGGCGGGTCTTGTGTGTGTGGCGGTGTTATTTTTTGCGTTGACGGCAACATCGCATCCAGGATAAAGCCCATCATCTGTGGCAGCGTCGAGGAGGCCGGTGTGCTCAGCTATTTTAGGTGTTCGGGTGGAGAATGAGGATGATCCCCGGTCGACGCTCCAAAGCAAAATGGCTTTCGTAGATGGCTAGTTTCTTCATCGGCTCACGACACTCTTCTGAGTTATGGTTCTTCGCTGAATTCGGCACTGTCGGACCATGACGGGGTAGTTGCACATTTAAGTAAGGATTCTAATGTATTTTTGTTTTCTTTGAGGGCTTGCAATTGCAAAAATCTGCGAACATGTGTCTGATCTCGACCCCTTTGGTCGGTTCCGCGGACGTTTGGTAGCCCGGTGGTCTCGGAAAATCTCCCCCACCCATTTTTTTTGTTGCTGTTTGGTAGCCCATGTGTGCATCTGGGCCATGCCCACCTCGCCCCAAAAATGGCTCCCGGCCAGGCCGAGAAGAGAAGCTGAGAAGATCGAGCTTCACAACTCAGCACTGCACGTCTCATACAGAAAATCCCACGCGTGGGCCCTACCTGAGTAGTGAGCCTCCCAGCCCGGCCGAAAATCGTCTCCCATTTCCCTCGTGCCCCTCTCTCTCCTCTCTCGTTCCCGTCTTCATTCTCGTCGCCAGCCACCAAATCGCCCCGCCGCCGCCCCAGAGACTCGCGCTGCCTTATGGATACGCCGGAGACCTTCTACCGCGGCCTCCCAGTGCCTGGAGCCGCCGGAGGCCGTCGACCGTCGTCTTGCGTAGTTCAGTTGAATACGTGGTTAACCTAAAGAAAAGCTGAGCTCGTGTCTTGCGTAGTTCAGTTGCCGAGTCCTGACACCGGCCCGAGCCAGAACCGCATTCTATTTTCCGTTCCTTTTCTTTCCTTCCTTTTCCTACACAGAGACAGAGGAGGAATTACGTGCAGCCTCGCGTGAGATTCGTCCCGTCAAACACCACCCCGTTCCCCCGCCGCCGCCGCCATGGCGCCGTCCGCCAGCTCCTCCTCCTCATCCTCCGACAGCACGGACTCCACCGGCTCCTCCTCCTCCTCCTCGGGCCGCGTCCGCCGCCGCCACAGCCGCCGCAAGGATGCCGCGCCCTCCACGTCCTCCTCCTCCGCGCTCAAGGTGCGCAGCAAGGACCGCAAGTCCCGCCACAAGCGCCGCCGCCGGGAGCGCCGGAGGTCCCGCTCGGACGACGACAGCTACAGGCGAGCATCCCCCCTCCTCTCCTCCGCACCCTCTCTCTGCGTGTTGGTTTCATGTGCTAGGGTTAGGATGAAAGAGTTCGTGATCTGTTGGTGTGTTGCGTCCAATTGGAATCAAGGGGGTAATGGTTTGGAGCTTCCTTCTAGAATTGGACTCGCCACATCTAGGCTGGGTAGTCAGAACCAGTGAGGGCAGTAATAAACGTGGAAGACCGAGCAAATTTGGTGTGTCACTTCAGATTGCTATTAAGGGTGACAGATTCGTAGTGATGGTCCAAGTTTGTAATCATGTAACCATGTACTTAGCAAGCTAATTGGGGGAGGATAATGTCTGTGATGTAAACCTATAGCTCTTAATAAGGGGCGTTTTGCTCTTCAGTTAACAGGAATGTCTTGTGACACTTGGGATTCTTAGACATTGGTCGTGCATGCTGACTATTGAGAGCGAGCGCCCACTTTGCCATTTGGTTGTGGTCGGTGAAATACATGTTTCACGAATGGGAAGTGGGTGCCATGTGCCCATTGATTGATTGTAGTTTATTCCGTGATGCGCTTTGCTATGTGATTTGAGCTATTAGTGATGTCAAGCCTTGGGCACCTAAAGAATAGTTCAACCTTAGGTTATAGATAGCATTTTAAATATGGGAAATGACACTTTCCTGAACAATGTTTTGCAAACTTTTTTGAATAACGAATTAAAGATTGATTTGTGTCTGTTCAAGAGAGAGTGAACTTAAGTTTGGGACTCCTGTTCTGCTGATATCTTTTGGTCGTAAGGAATTTGGGTCTGATATCTTTGGGTTGTAGAGAAGTTGGGTCTCCTACTCTCCTCGCTTATTGCCAGGAATCAAAGATTTTAATTGCTGGAATATATAAAATGTTTATTTAGTGACTTGGTGTATACTAACTTGCATCCCTCAGTTTTAGTCTAGTTTTTAGTTCTGGCCTGTGATGGTTTATTACTTTAGTGTGTTAGTTGGAGAAGACAAGGTTATGAGGATATATATTGTAGTTAATAGTGGATAAACTTATTCGGTGAGGAATTATATATTTTTTCAGCCATTAATGCTCTGTCTGAGCTTCGTGAATGAGATATGGATATGTATTGGTGCTATGTTCGACTAAAAAAAGGAATAATTTCTTCCGCTTGCCAAAATATATAGTTTTGTCAGGTTGGTCCCATTACTTTCATATTGAACTATCCGATTCTTTTTGTAGTAGCGCAAGCTCTTATGACAGTGACCGCGAGGCATCTGGCAGATCACGTAAGCATAAGAAGAGCAGCAGATCAAGGAAGGTGCATAGCCTCTTGTGCTTGTTTGGTTTCTTATGTTTTTTTCTAACATGTATACTTGGCCTCTCACTGTATCCTCATTCTGACAGTCAAGGGAAAGGGAGCGAAGCAAGGATCGGCATCATAAACGAGACAAGAGTAAACATAGAGAGGTAAATTTTCTACTGAAAAGAACATCTGCCCTTTACATGGCTTAAAATTTTAACATGTATTTATCATTATCTGGGAATCAGCAATTGTTGGTTAGATTAGATGGATCACTGGTGCACTATATATATATATATATATATGAATGGAAATCTTTATTCTCATGTCCTGGCTTACGAGTAGAAATATATCTTGTTTTTTAATTTCCACACACGAGGTCCTTATATTTCTTGCTACCTGTTTCTGGTTGGCTCTTTGACATTGGAGCTGGGATTCGTGAACGGGTGACAACATGGTGTATTGGCTTGCTGGTTTTCTTGATTGGTATGTTTTGTTCTCTTCAATGCGGGAGCTTTATACAGAAGAAAGAGAGTGAACGTTCTAGCGGCCCAGTGCAGCTTTCCAAGGTATAAACATTTCTCAGTGTCCTTTTATATTTGTTAATCATTTTCTCAAGGTATAAATATTTCTCAATGTCCTTTTGGATGTCTTAATCATTTTCAAATATCATTTATTTTGTTACTAGTTCCTTGGTCGCGAGAAGGAAGAAAGTGGTAAAAGGAGTGTTATCTCTGGTAAAAAGGTGAGAACAATATCTCTACTATCTTATGCTTACCTTTTGAGTTCTAATTTTAGTTGCACACCACTTAGATGTTGTACCTGCTGGAATCAAAATTATTCCAGAGTGGACTAGGAAGTTGAACTGTTTGACTGGTTTGTAGATAATGATGAAGCTTGAGAAATCCAAGGAAGATAAGGCGGCTGAGAACAAGCGCAATGAACTATTGAAGTTTCTGAATGCCAGTTACGATTGACAATTTGTCCAAAGTGGTGATGCTGGCTGGATGACTTGGATTTGGCTTGATGCTACTCCTTAGTCATATGTGTGTTTGGTGATACTAAGAAGCTTTCACTTATGTATTCTTTATAAGTTACGACATGACCATCAATGTTTTTTACCAGTATCTAGCTAGTGGTTGGACAAAGATCCCAGGAGTCACTGGTCTTGCTATTTTTGAGCTTGGGTTGTCCGTGTTCTTAAATTCTATCTGCCACAACATGCATTCGACAGTTACCAGTTTGTACCTCCTTTTTGTAAGCCTTTTTTTTTGTGGCTCGATATACTTTTAACAGTTGAACTGAGCTTGGCATATTTTGATGTATTATCACCTTATTTCTTTGTTAAACATGCAATTGTTTGTAGGGTGCTCTTGAACTTCCCAAATTACTATCATAATCAGTGTTCATGCTGAAAATAATGTTCTTGAACTGTACTGCCCTACAAAGTGTTACACTGTTAATGATGTGAAAGAATGATTTTGAACTTCACTGCCGGTTGTAGCTTTACACGGAAAAAAAATCCCTTGAATTGTACTCTCATTGATAGTGTTACATGATGAAAAGAAGCACTTCCTCAGCTGATCATAAATTAAGATGACAAAAGCTTGTCAATACAAGCTAAGCCCATTATTAACCTCTTTGCCTGCCCTGGTGGCAGCCAACTGCCTACAGTTGAGCAGCCAGGATCTCATTCCAAGTGTCTGGAACACCAGGAAGGCACCAATGATTCGGGCGGAGCTACGTTCAGTTCAGGGGGGGCCGCCGCCCCCCCCAGCCCAACCAAATTTCACCAAAAATCTAGTAGTATTTGCCCTTTTTGCCTTAAAAATTGATGGTATTCAGCCTATTTGCCCCCCCAACAGTGGCCCAATATGGCCTAGCAGCCCATTCGCCCCCCCGGCCATTTGGCCCAAGCTCCGCCACTAAATGAAGGCAATCTTGGACCCCTGGTGTACCTCTGATACTGTATCTTGATATATGCCCTTCATCCCTTAGACGGGAAAGTGCGGTGATATCCAAGAGCTTGATCCTGGTTCCTTTAACCGCTCCCTCGGCATCGGCATCTTCAGAACGATTATGAAACACTGTGTAACCCTTGGACAGAGGAGCTGTGTTGTCGCAAGTACCCCCGGTGTTCCACTCCCCATTGAAGAAATGCCTTGGTGACAGTGACCTGTAGAAGACCTTCAGGTGTGGGTAGCTAGGAAGCTGGGCATCCAGCCACTTCATAACACTATGTATAGTGTAGTTTTTCGCCTTCCAAATAGCGGCGATCTTTCGGTTGTTATTTGGTACTCCAGAGGCATACATTTCCCACTTGTTCGCCTTCAGTTTACCCCGGTTCCAATGATGACCCGTGTTCAGGACCAGGACATGGAACCTGTGAAGGTTCTTTTTGAGGAATGAAGGTGGGCGATCTAGGTGCATGGCGTAACCTGCAGCTGGATTTGATTTCTTGAGAGGCTCCAGATCACAGAGCGTTGATGACCAGTAATTCGTGTTCGTGCTTCGGAATCGGTAGGCCCAGCCATCTGGTCGTTTTGCATGACGTGCAAGGGCTAACCCGTACTCGGAACCAACATCTTCCACATCCGAATGATCTTTCCCGGATGCTGCGATCATGCACATCATCGATTGGAACATCTGTCTCCCTAAAGAGTCTCCTACATAAGCAATGGTTTTATCCCGCATTCTGAAACATGTCCAAATTAGTATGACCACACTACATGAAAGGCCCAGTACATCCCTAACAACAGAATATGTTGTGCACACCATTCTCCAGCAAATTCATATTGTAAGAGCAGCAACATATACCTTCTCAAGAATTGGGAAGCTTGAAACAATGGCATGTCACAGCCTTCCGGTTGCCATCTGTATTTCTCGTAAGCGAAATCTGTCCGTTGTGTCAATCTGCAGTTCCAGCTCTCGGAGAGCCATCTTTTACATCTGAGACCAGAATATAATGGTCTGTGATCATCAGGAACCCATCCTCCATTTCTGTAGTCACATTCTGCAAGGCAGATCAAGCAATAGTTTAGCAGAAATCTTAACAAAATACATCCTTAAAATCTTCTAAATCATAACAACCTAGCAAAATATTTGGTGTGAGGTAGGGAAATGCCTCTCTTCTCAGGAGGTGATGTTTCCTTTTTATCAGTCGCATCTTGGGCGTCATGAATTATGGTCAGAGGTGGAGGTGCAGCAGTAACTTCCTTTCCTACTTTGGCAAAAGACTGCTCTAATGGATCAGCGCTAGAGGAATCTTTATTTCTGGAGATGTTCCGATCTACAAACATTGAGTTAGCTAAAGATTTTTTTAGGGAAAACCAGGCCCAATAAAAGACGAACACACAAAGACGAACTTCAAAGAATGTCTAGGAGCTTATAATTTGGGAGGACCTGGATAACTCACTCAAGGGCAAGGGCTCCGGTTGGAGGAGATCGGGACTGTACAGTGATCCCTTCTCCCATTTCCAAAGAAGAAACACCATGCAGACAGCGAGGATCGCAAATCTGAGGTGCCTGAATCTCAAGCCATTTACACACACCAGCCTCATCCTCTTCAGCTGAACTTGAAGCACAGATTTGTACTAATGATGGACATGTGGCGATGGCAGGTAGCTGTTTCACACAAGAAGAGAAGGTGAAGTTAGAATAGAAGAAAATGGCGAGGATGCTGTACTAACATACCTAACGTGATAATATCTTCTTCTTTTTCGCAAGCACAAAGCATGCAACAAGTTTGGTACAAAAGGTGAGTTGGTAGGCTTTATAAACATTTGTCTGCCCTTGCAGGCAGGTGGAGTTTGAACTTTGAAGCATCATAAGGCACATAATGATCGATGGTGAGGCAACCATTAAAAGACCACAGCCGTAACGGCTGACCTGATGTGGCTCAAGTCACAGAGGACTGCAATTCCAGGGCGATGGAATTGCTCTGGTCATAATATAATGCGGTTGCACGGTGGTGAAATTCCGTTAGTATGGTCCATGGAAGACCAAAGTCGTCTACCGTGACCGAAACAACGCCGACCAAAGTATGCAGTCTAGTTGGAAGGTCTCTGGAGCAGAGGTCGGGAAATTCTTCAAAACGAAAATCTCATGAATTTTCTTATCGACATGCCCTAACAACCCGGAAGGAAAAGGTGAATTTAGCAGAATGCATAGTAGCAAGCAGTACCTGTGTGACGGTTGGGTTTTACCCACGGATCAATGATTATGACATCAAAATGAGACGAGCACACACGCCCGAAAAACTTTTACCTAGAGCACGAGTCACGCCCGTTTTTTCGTCTTTATCTTTTCTCAACTCACGGTACAATCTTTGCATAGCCTCTCGTGTGTATATATACACGCTAAGACCCAGCCAGCCGACTCAAACAAGTATTGCTGCTGCAATACGGACTGACGGTGACGGACACCTTCTGGTAACCAAACTAGGAAAACTGTTCTTATATAAACACGAACTAGTACTACTAACATAATCAGGACCAGGATTAGGATTCGGGAATATGAACCTTGCCGAGCCGAATAGACCATGTTAATTTCTAGTTAGACTCAAACAAGGCAAGATTATCTCTAACAGTGATCAGGTTATAGCGACACGCAGATGTTCATGACCTTACGATTCACGAAGGGAAATTCTGATTTCGAGCTACGGAATTTACTAATTTTCTAGTTGTCTTCTTTCCCAGCAGCTCGTATTTTGGAACCAGAATCGGGCAGGAGGTAAGAGAGCTGAGGCAGTTTGACGTACTGACCTGGAAGCTTGATCTCGCCGGCGGCCGGCCGAGCAGTAGCTAGGTGCTCGCTGCTCTCTTCGCCGGCCGGCGAGGTGGACGAGGAGGAGCGGGGGATGGACGGACCTGGTTCTTCCTGGCCAGGTGTCGGGAGTGGTAGCGGTTACTGGTTCTCGGCTGGTCCAGTGAGGCTGCGGCACGGAGAAACCGATGGAAGGTAGGTGGGCCCGGACTAGAAAAAGGATACGTGGCGTACGCGCACGGCAAAGCGTTGTGACGGTGGTGCGTACGAAGATCTTTTTTTTCTCTTTGATTTCAGTCGCGTGGAATCGCAACAAGAGCGACACAATAGACGACTACTCCTTCCGTCCAATTTTGTCATGACTCATGTCCTTGTTTAATTTTTTTTTACCAACTTCATATAAAAGGAGTGACATATATCTATATCTATATCTATACTACTATTAAAAGAGCAAACTTGTGTTGATACATTGAATCTGAGCCCTTCAATATTTGGCCAACGGTCCAGATCGTTCCAATGTTTGACAACTCAACACAAATCCACTTTTGCCCGTTTTACCCTCCCACCAAATCACATAATACTGCTAATACCATCGTACCGGTTCAAAACAAAATGTTCCCAATTAATCCGAGGTGCCGCCGAGGTGGTTTAGCAGAACGGCGGCCAGGATGTTGGCGCAGAGGACGAGCCGGAGTTGCAGTTCCTGATCCCAGTGGAGGTGGTCCTTCGCGCCTGTGAGGTCGAGGGCTCTTCAGGTGCGGCTCTCCTCTCGGACTCCCCGTCCCTGAACTCTGGCCGGTGCTAGCTACGCGAAGGTTCAAGGCGAAGGCGGCCGGCCGGCATCCATGTCGTCGCTGGCGGCAGCTGCGGGAGCCCGTCGTGCAGCGTCGCCCTGAACCTGCCCAAGGCCAGCTGTGAGTCCCATACCTGCGACGTGGTAGGGGTCGGCGAGCTCCTGGTGTTGCCGTGCAGGAGACCCGGCGGAGGAGGAGATGCGAGGGGAGGCAGCTGGGGACGTGGCCCGACCGGCGTGGTGGGTGGCGGCTGAGCTGCGGCGCCGCCTCGAGGAGACCTACAACAAGCGCCGCCGGCACAAGCGGGTCCACGAGACCCACGCCCGCCTCCAGGAGCACGAGCAGCTCTCCGCTGAATCCGATCCCACCTCCTAGGCAGGCATGTAGGCTCCTACGTTTTCCTCGATGATCGATCCCTTGCGCTTTTCGTGATCCGATCGATTAAGCTTTCTCTCGGCGCGAAGTCTTCGGGATTAAGCGCTGCTGATCAGACCGAACGATTGAACAGTGCCTGTATTTAACTGCGCCCTCATCTTGATTCGTTCGTCTACAGGGGCAAGTAGAAGATGGATGATGATGCCCTCTGCGGCAGGATGATCAGCTAGGTGCTACACGTCTACTCGATTGCTCTGCCTTTTTCTTTTTCTAGGATTTGTAATATACAGACACGGATGTTCCACGTAAAATGACTGATAGTAGCAGGAACACTGTAATCTCTGGAGCCAAAATCTTCGGTGGCTATTCCATGACAAAAGAAACAAGAATCTTCAGTGGACATTGCACATATACTTGTGCCAATATTCAGATTCCGTCGAAATTCAGTTGGTCACAGTAACAGCAACTCCCCGAGATGCCTGAATTTTACTGGCGAAACTAGATTACTGACCAGCACAACGTCAACTGTGGATCGAACTTTCTCATATATGAAAAGTAAAAAACAATTTAGTGTAGTTTCATATATGAAACTAGAGTTTTTTTTGTTTTAATATACATAATCCACTAACTATTCGTTAAATATGGATTTTATGTCCATTATTCAGCTTGGTTTCTATGGTTGTTTTTTAGAAAACTTAAATTTCTTGCACATTTTTTGCAAACTGCTCACATATGAACTAAAATATTCGGGAAAATCAGAGTTTTTCCAACATGGGAAGAGAGATGTTGATATACTGTGGTGCAGCAAAATTGGTGAAGATTGCCCGGTCATTGAATAGATAACATCTATTTATTCAATTGTACTGATGTGCCATGTTAAAAAGTCATGCGGAATTGCAGTATTTTAAGAGAGCTCTTTGATATATTATGTGATTTTTTTTAAAGTGATTAGTTGAGACGCGCGTGCGCGTGCACGTCTACTAGTATTATTAAAAGAGCAAACTTCACCAGATACATTAAATCTACGTCGTACGATTTCTGATCAACGAATCAGATCCTTCCATCCGTGTTGAGCTAAACTCAACACGATCTTCGAATCGTTATTTTTTCTTAAAAGAGCAAACTTTGCTGGATACATTAAATTTATGCCGTACGATTTCTGATCAACGAATCAGATCCTTCCATCTGTGTTGAGCTAAACTCAACACGATCTCCGAATCGTTATTTTTTCTTTCGCCTTCTTTTTTCTCACCGACGTAGAGCTCCTCTATCGAGTTCCCACATCTGCGGTGACGAGCGGGGGGAGGATGCCAGAGGATTGGATGTCGGTGTGGCCGGCATCCGGCGGAGGCACCTGCTGGTACACCATCCCCATGGTACCGGCCGCCGTGCCGCCGGCCCGCCGCTGGAACTCGGGTTCTTCGCCACCACCGTGATGCTCCTCCCTGATTCATCCACAATCTAGCCTGTCCGCGAAGGGAAGAGAGAGCATGGTGCTGGTTGGTTGTAGATATTGGGAGGGGAGGCTCACGCTGGACTGCGGATATAAGGAGGAGGAACGGCGGCATGCAGGGATGTGGAGCAGGGAGGAGGAGATGTGCGGTCGAGACACCAGGGAGAGTTGGGGGAGGGAGGATGGGATGGAGGGGAGTGGAGGCGTCGGGAAGAGATTGAAGCTGCCGGCGGATGCTTTGTTTCTGCTGATTCTTTGTTTTGCAAAGACAGATTGCTAGCTGTTTTGATTTGCTGCTCTTGATGCTTTGTTGTTGCGGGGATTGCCACGGATCGACACGACAAATAGCTATCTGCTGCTGCTCTGCCTGATTGTTAGCTGCTCTGCTTTTCTTATCAAAAGGCTAATTTGTTCATCTGAATGTTGTGGTTGGAACTTCTAACAAAGTGCATATCAGTTGCTTTATTCATGTGAGTCGTCGTCAGTATTTTGTTCATCTGAATGTTGTGGTTGGAACTTCTAACAAAGTGCATATCAGTTGCTTTATTCATGTGAGTCGTCGTCAGTATTTTTGTTGCTGCTGCCTGTTCTGTTTTACTCCTCCGAATTATCTCCATGACCACAATGCAGGCTAAACAATAAATTTGCATATTTGCAGTTCTCAGTTAAATCGTTGTCTATGTGGATGCGAATCTTCTCTAAGTGCGTATGAGTTCAAGCTATTATTTAGAATAGATCTTGCATTTTTACTGAATTTATTCATAACCACGATGCAAAGCTTACAGGCCTAACGCTACAGCTTTAAAGTTTTGATTGCACGGACTATGATTCATATGCAGCATTTTAAGTCTACATGTAGCAATAGGGCTAAAAACACCATTGTCGGCATCATTTGTTCTCATACAATAATATTGAGCTAGCAATTTATAGGAAAAAAATTACATGTAACCTTATTAAGTCTGGTTCAAAGAAGACAATTAGTTATCTACTTTGTTCATTGTTCTTGATCGAAAAATTGCTTGATCATATTTTCTACATTCGGTTAAACTGTGGAAATACTTGCCTCCTAAAGCATACAAATCTGCTTTACACTGAGATTGTTTAATGTATTTGTAGAAAAATGCTACTAAATTGCTAAAATGGTTAATGCCTAATGTAGTGAACTGTATCAGTATGACTGGGAACAGTCTATACATTCAGGTGGAAGAAGACAATTTGGGTATTCCTAGAAAGACGCAACAGGCCTTGAGCTTCTCTTCAATGGTCACCTTGCAAAACTTTCATGATAGGTTATCGTCCTGATATAGATCCTAACAATGGCAGCTAGGTGGTAGGAGTCCAAGAACACCACAAAGATTATTAGGGAATACATAAAAAATTCACTCTATAAAAGGGTTATCGGTTTATCACCCTAACTCACAATTTTTTTATTTTCAGACTTTGAATTTTTCTGTTTATGTATAGAAGAGATCGTGCGTTGCACGTGCAAAGCTACTAGTGACATCAAATTGGTATATTACGATATTACTGTAATAGATTCCTCTATTCTGAAAGAAATCTTAGATGATGTTGTATTCAAACAATGTGCAAAAAAGTCCAATTCAAAAAACTCTGTATTTTGGGTTGTGCAAACTTGACAAAATCGTCGATCCGAAATAGCTAAAATACAGTGTATTTCACCTTGAGAATTTTCATGTTGGTAGAATGCATCTTATGTTACACTTAGATTTTTTTTTCAACTTTTTTTGAAACTTTAAAATATAAAATTTTGAATTTGAATATCAGAACCCATGTAGCTAGGGCTCCATTTTAGATTTCCGAAGCTATGTTTTTCTTATAAAGTTGATCAAAATAGTAAAACTTTGACTTAGCAGATAACTTAAATGTACACTTATTCACAGACGAAAAGAATATGCCACTTTGTATCCTTATAGGTTTGTGCCATATTAATTATCGCTAAACTATAGGAGTATAATACCTAAATATTTTTTAGTTAGTGTTGGTTCTATCCATATTAATGACAATTAATATGTGATGGAGGGAGTAATTCATTGTGTCTCAGACAATTTTATCTCTTAGCCAATGTAGGAAGCCAATACAATCGTGTTCAAAAGCTAGTGAATCCGGTAATAACGAAAAGCTAGTGATTATATAATCTCTAGATGTAGAGAAATCTCAAGATTCTTCAGTTACTTGATCATGTTGGTTCAATCATGTCTAAATGTGGATAAAAACGAGTCCAATTTTGTATTGAGATGACAGTTGGGTCTTGACATGATGATTTTATTTTTTGAAAGAACGATGATTTCCTTGTTCTAAGAAACAAAAGGCCAGCATGCAAGCTTAAATAGGCACTTGGATAACTCAGTTGGGCTCAAAGCAAGCCGTATTACGGACTTGGGCCTGCATGCACTTATAGAACAACTGCAGCATCATGGACTTGGGCCCCGAGTACACTCGACAACCACACAAGACACGATCCCTTCAAGCTAGGGATCCAGAAGCTTTCTCACTCCACCTCGAGCAATGGCCAGTGAACTGCTGGCGGCGGCGCCGCCGAACCCTCCGTCCATCGTGTCCACGACCACCGCGGCCACTACCACCACCACCGCCGACGGCGGATCCACCACCACAACAACCACCATCACCGTCTACGCCGCCGCCGCCAACGGCACCACTACCACCACCACCACCATCACCGCCTCCAACGCCACCACCACCTCCACCGGTACCACCATATCCTCCCTCAGCGGCGACGACCTCCGCGAGATCTTCCTCCGCCTGCCGGACCTCCCGGCCCTCGTCCGCGCCGCGTTCACCTGCCGCTCATGGCTCGGCGCCGTCCGCTCCTCCCCTGCCTTCCGCCGCCTCTTCCGCGCCCTCCACCCAGCGCCCCTCGGTCTCTTCGTCGATCTAACCGGCCCCACCTACCCCATCTTCGCCCGCCTGCGCCTCTCCGGTCCCGATGTCACCGCCGCCCTTCGTCGCGGCGACTTCCTCCTCACTTCCCTCCCGCAGTCGTTACTGGGCTAGAGTGTCGCCGATTGCCGCGACGGTTACATCCTCCTATGGAAATACTCGTTTACCAATGATCTGTCCCTCGCTACTCTGAACCCCATGACCTGGGCCATTGACATCCTCCCGCTGCCCGAAAGCCTCGCTGCTGAGAGCCGCCAAAATTTCGCTATACTTGGTGTCCACCTGCAGTTCTCCGATGAGAAACCCAGGTTGTTCCGGGTGGTCTGCGTCGGCACGGATCAGACTAGGGTTCGTGCCGCCATCTTCTCGTCGGAGACGTGGGATTGGGTCATCCTGCCGTGGGTAGACATCGGTCAAGACAACATCCTGAAGTACAAGGCTGGTTCACTGGTGGATGGTTCCGTTTACTGGCCTTTCCACGGCGAAGGACGCATGGTTAGGATCAACATCGACACCTTGGACATCAGCATTGTAGATCTACCGGGGGAAGTGGAGGTGGATGGGTACAATTTCAAGGCTGGGGAGACTAAGGATGGCGAGCTTTACATCGTCTATCATTCTGGATTACTCCTCCATGTTTGGATCATAGTTGCCAAGTTTCCGGGACGGCGGGGTCGAGAAACGGAAAAGGGGAACGAGGATCGTGCCTGCCAAAAAGTACGGAACGGCCAGGGTATACATCTTCCGAACATACCGTTCAATATACGGGACGCGACTCGAACGATTTGGGAACGACGAACCCGGGACGGTACGAGGGATCGAGGCAGATAGGCCGCATCTAGCTATAGCCCGTGTAAATAAAAGGCCCATTCGAAGCCCAACCTGTCCACATAGCCCACAGCTACCACTCCTTCTCCTTCCTTTGTGCCAATCGAGCGACGACCAGTAATCCATGGCCGCGCTGATTTAAGTCTGCAGTTGCTTGTCGTTTGCATACGAGTAAATGAACGGAAGTTTGTCGGTATGACTTAACCACTATCAAATACTTGTTGATGCAAAAGACTATTGAGCTGTCGTTGAAAACTGGAAGATCATTTCTTGGACTATCTTCAGTACTTCTTATTCCTAGATATAAACCTTTTGTTGCTTTGAATTGAAACTGTCGGTACAATGCTGAGCTAATGAATTTTATGGGCGAATGGATTATCAACTGCTGCGTACTCTCTGTGTATTGTTGCAGTAGCCGCTAGGCCACCATTTTAACCAGTTTGTGCCTACTGTTTGTGTTTGTGTTTGTGTTTATTGAGGAACATAAGTACATAACCATGAATGTTATTTTTGGAGAACTAATCATAATAGATTTTCAATATGATGAACCTTCTAACATGCCTCTATGATTCCAGTAAGAATCCCCTTGTACATATTACCTTTTTTACCAATAAGACCTGTAAATTGTCAGCGCCCATACCAATTTTCTTGTTTCTATTTTACACAATAATCTCTTCATTTTTGAGGATGTGATTCTCCCCCATTTTTACTGCACAATCTCGTAAATTTAGGATCCTTTTTTTTCAAACATTGTAGTTTTTTGTTGCTTGCACTACTCATAGTATTTATCAGCTTTTAAGTGCAAAACAAATTTTTTGTATGCTTCCCACCTAACTTTATAATTGTATTTAGTTCACAATGTTAGGGCAATCAATCTCTTGGTTGACCATACAAGTGTTTTGAAAGTAGTTATTTTTGTTGCATTTCTTCTGCTGGCCATGTGACCCTCAAGTCATGCTATAGCGCCTCATATTCAAAGCGCTGCGTATTTGCACTTCCACACTTGCCAGCTCCCCTAAAATTCCATCTGCTTGCATGATTTGGAAATTCTTTGACCTACTGCATCATTGTATTTCCTCTAGCCGAGATACGTATGCTTGGTCTTTCTCAGTATCCAATATGTGCCTACTCTTTGTGTTTGTGTTAATCATTTATTAAGGAACAAAACCAGGATTGTTAGGTCTTGAAAAGTAATTATTATAAAATTTCAATGTAATGAACCTTCTAACATGCATCTATGATTTAACAAGAATCCCCTTTTATATTACCTTCTTACCAACAAGACCTGTGAATTGTTACCGTCCATAGCAACTTTCTTGATTCTTGTTTGCTGCACAATCTCTTTAATTCTTAGGACCCTTTTTTTCTCAAGCATTGTTGTTTTTTGTTGCTTGCACACAGTTAATAATGTATATCGGCTTTTAAGTGCTTAACTCTTTTTTATATATGTTTCACCCGACTTTTATAATGGATTAGTCATGACTTGTTATAATTCATATTTAAGTTTACTAGCTAATTGCCCGTACGTTGCAACGGGATATAAATATTCTACGAGATTGCAAAAATCATCATCCCACTATTAATCGTGATGGGTTTTCCACTCTGACTCGAATTGTGAAATACTACCTAGCAAGTTTGCAAATAATTTTGCAAGATTGAGAATCCTCAAAGGAGGCTCTGTTTTAAAGCATAGTGTGAGAGCCGAGAGTTCAACTCATAAGAATAATACCTAGTCAGTAATATAGCACTCGTCCGCTCAACGGTTTAGAATGCTAAAATAAGCGACAGTGCGACACAAACATGTAGTGAGTTTGGAAGTCACAGAATTGAAATGTTAGTGTAATAGCTAAATACCAATGCATTATTGTCATGGAAATCAAATATACATAATGTCCGTTTCGGCTTAGCTGTAACCTACTCGTTATAACTAATATCCTTTTCTTTGTACAACTCTAATAACATCAACGGTGCTATTTGAGATACTATTTCTCTGTCACGGCTATACCCCGCATCTTCCTATATAACACCCAGAAACCCATTTTAAACTACCAATTATGCCAATGCAATGCATCCATAAGTAATATAAAGCCATGGGAGACAGTACAGAGAGTACACCCTTCAAATGACACTGATACTCAGTTACAAGCAGCCATAAAATGAGATTTACACCACCACTCCAAATGCAGGCTTTGGGAATCCATTTGACGCCCAAATAAAATTACAACAATTATCACAAATATGATGCTTGTTAGATTGAGACATTAGCTAATAATGCCGCACCAGTGATCACCCCTTTTTAATTCGCCAAAACCATGTACTGCAAAGTCTGCATGCTCTGTTAGCACTAATCAAATTTTCAAATCCTCAAGTATGCTTTGCATTCATAAAACTTCAAATTATTCTAATTGACCAACTGTTGCAACAATACCCGTATCATCAACACTACGAGGACTACCAAACTGAAAATTTTACACTATTAAATTTCAATTTATGTTAGACATGTTCACGCAAATGAGCTCTTGCTTATAGTTAAGATTGAAACCTGAGCTGAAGGACACCTGAAACTCAACCTTGTCATTTCCCTTCATAAAAAGTGAAGGTTTCCATACTGAGATCAGAAAATAAGACTCCAAAGATCACACCACACATCAGCTTGTCCACCATCGCCAAAAGATCATTGTCCTCATTTCCCATCGTAGACAGAAGTCGTACAGAATTATACTCTTTTTTACATGACATAATTATAATCTATAAGAGATGTAAATTTCATTGCAGAAAAAATTGTAAATGTCATTAAATCATTTCAGTGTACGTTTTCGTGATCACAGAACTGGAACGGGATTACCTAAGAGAAGCCCTTGCGTGCGGAGATGTACAGCCAGTCCATGCCGGACTACAGCGCGGTCTCCCCTCCGGCCGACGGGTGCTGCAACGAAAAACTGAGGTGACTGCTTCGCTGCCTGCCGGACGACGGCGAGTGAACTATTGCGCTGGTTTGAGCCGTGCGGTGTTTTCAGTTTGCAAGCACCTCGGCTGCCACGGGAGAGGTACATGAACAGCTCGCCGGCGCCTCGTCGTCATGTCTCCATGCTCAATGTCTTCCCTGTCTCCAGTATGGCCAGCTCGCCGTCATGTCTCCATGCTCAATGTCTTCCCCGTCTCCAGTATGGCCAGCTCGCCGTCATTGAAAGTTTGGAAGGCTCGATGGCCTCCTCCACAGATGGTATTCATTATGGGAATTACCATAAAGCGCAGCTGCGCTATTCCGTCGTGTCGAGCGCTCATCCTCTTCCTCCGAACGAACGAGCGTCACGAGCGCGCATCCAGAAATAAAAAGAACAGCCTGACCGTCCCCTACCTCCCTCCTGACACAGCTTCCTCCAGAGCAGATCACGCCGCCGCCAAGATGCTCCCGCCGCGGGCCACGCCCCGTTCCCCTCGCCGCCGGCCGCACCTTGTTCCCTGAGCTCGCGAAGCTCCCGTGCTAGATACTCAACCTTCCTCTACGCCCACCGATCTGGCCGTCCGAGGCGCGCACGGCCGCCACGCCGACCAATTCCGGCCGTCATCAGCGCACACGGCCACCACGCAGACTGATTTCGGCCGGCCGCGGCACACACGGCCGCCACGCTTCCTCCTCCCTGCAGGACCTTAACCAGAGTGTCCTCCCCACTGTTTTCGTCCTTGCCGGAGTTGCCACATCGAGGCTGCACTCGCGAGCAGGCCGTTGGTGTACCGTGTACTCTGTTAGTGGGAGGCCGCAGTGGAGGGAGGAGGAGGGCGCGAGCTCGTGTTTGCCGGGAGGCATGTCCAGCTCGAGCAGCAGCCACGAATTGCCGCGGTCCCTCACATCCCTCCCGTCCAAGCTAGTGCTTAGACGTCTCCCCAAGCTTCCTCCGTGTGAGCAAGTCCACGCCCACCTTCGCTCGTCCGGTTAGTCGAGCTGCCGTGCTGCTCCAGTGGCCTGGCCCGAATGTCCATGTACGAGCTCCACCATATGCTACTAAGTCCATGTACTGCTCCTAGACGCCTAATCCTTTTTTCCTTCTGAATTTTGCTTGCTCAGTTGCTCGTGTTGTAGTTCTGCAGATTTGCGCTTGACTCAAGAGTTGCTTCGTGGCTTGTAAAAGTTGCTTAAGGGCAGCCACAGCGTGTGCTATAGCCAAATCTGACAAAAGCTGAATTTGGCATCACCGTGTAATTTGGCTAGAGCTCTACAATGTACAGATGCTAAATTTCTGAACCATCCGGGCCCACTGCAGGCAGGAGCAGGCTGCTTTTCTACCTTTCACATGGGAGAGAGCGATGCATGCAGAACACACACCCTTGCTAATTCATTTGGAATCACATTTGGCATCGGAGCAAGGAGTTGCTCCGGTTCCCAAACTATTTGGCTTTGGAACTACCTCCACAATGTAGGGAACTAGTTCCAAAAGTTAAAAAGTGAATATGGAACCACTTTTGGCTACACGCTGTGGCTGCCCTAAATATTGCTTACTTGCCCACAAAACTTGAGCATTCACAAAACTTGCTTCGTCGCTCATAAATATTGCCCCTTCACTCACAAAAGTTGTTTTGACGCTCACAAAAAATTTAGAAGCAACTTTTGTTCTCGACGAAGCAACTCTGGTGAGCTAAGAAGCAACTTTGGTGTGGTACGAAGCAACTTTATACGTGTCACCCACAAAAGTTATTTCGGCGCCCACAAAAAGTTTAGAAGCAACTTTTGTTCTCGACAAAGCAAGTGTTGTGAGTTGAGAAACAACTTTTGTGTGCTAGGAAGCAACTTTAGGTGCTCACAAAAATTGATTTGACGCCCACAAAAATTTTAGAAGCAACTTTTATTCGTGACGAAGCAACTATGGTGAGTTAAGAAGCAACTTTGGTGTGTTAAGAAGCAACTTTATACGTGGCGCCAAAAAAAGTTGTTTCGGCGCCCACAAAAAATTTAGAAACAACTTTGGTGTGTTACGAAACAACTTTATACGTGGCGCTCACAAAAGTTGATTCGGAGCTCACAAAAGTTGCTTCGGAGAGCATAAAGCTTTGTTTGCCGTTGTTGTGAAGTTGCCTCACTGCACATCAAAGTTGCTTCGTCTCAGATGGCAACATGGGGGATTTTGCTCTTGTACAATATTTTGCTTTCGAAGTTTTCCATCCTTTTATTTGGCAACTCTATCTCAATTCTATGGTGTACATATTTACTTGTTGGAGGAAACCATATTAGTTGCTTCTTACTTCTACGAAGTTGTTGGGCTTATCATATTAGTTGCTGCTGTCAAAATATTAGTTGCATAAAATCAGATTAGTTGCTCTGAGTTTAGCATATTAGTTGCAGGAAACCATATTATTTGCATTTCACTTCTACGAAGTTGCTTAACATATATGAGTTGCTACGTTAATCATATTAGTTGCTGCTACAAAATAAAAAATTAGCATATTAGTTGCAGGAAACCATATTATTTGCATTTCACTTCTACGCGCATTTGGCTCATCTCATCAGAATTTTCAGCTCTCACCAGCACTTGTACAAATGGGTACAGTACATGGCCAAAAACTGCTGCTACTGGCAGCACCTAGAAATAGCTGATGCGCATTCGCTGAGACACACGCGCACGTTGTAAACTAAGCAGGAAGGTCGATTGCTCCTAGCTAGCTTGCACACGCACGCCAACCACAGTGATGATGAATCGCTGGATTTATAGCACTCGGCGACGCAGGACCAAGAACGGCGGCTGAGCCTTGGGCGGCGTGGAGGGTGACCGGGGAGGAGACAGGCACCACGTCGGTGGCCAGAAAGAGCACGCCGTGGCGCGCACTCCGGCGACGGCGGACAGCAGGACCATACGGCCGTGCGAGCACGATCCGGAGGTGACGGGACCTAGGCCAGCTCAACCCCACCGTCGTCGCGTTCGACCTTATCCTCAGTCTGTAGCTATCGTTGCGCCACTGCAGCGCGGAGCCGAGGACTACACCGTCGCAACTGCAACATCGAAGGCTGAGGACCTCCCGGCGGCACGTGCTGGCGCCCTCCCGGCGGCGCGCGGTGAAGATGGGCCCTGGCGACGGCCGACGGCTCTGGTGGACGCGGGGCTTTCCGACGGCGCGCGTTGGAGCTGGGGACCTCGCCGCGGCGCTGCTTAGCCGGATCGAACGCCCACGCGCCAGGGAACATGTCGCTTTCGTGTCCGACGTGGCACGCATTAACTGTGGGCGTTCATATCGACCTCCTGGCGCCCGCGCGCCCGCTAGACACGTCCATTCATTATATATAGACAGATGTACAAGGAGCAAACTTGAAGTGCAAGTTGCGGTGGTTACAAGATATGCACAAATCAATTACATCTCTATCTATCCGTTCTGACTTGATCGTCAAGGTTAACTACAGGTGCCGAACTGGTCCAGCCGGACCGGAGGTCTCTCTCCAACACGCCCCCGCAGGCTGAACCGGGGAGCGAAGCGACGTGAAGACTGGAACGAAACTGATCAAACAATGTCGATGGGAGCCCTTTCGTGAAGATGTCAGCGTACTGCGATGTGGTTGGCACATGAAGAACCCAAACATCACCGATCGCAACCTTTTCTCGTACAAAGTGAATGTCCAGTTCAATGTGTTTGGTGCAGCGGTGTTGAACTGGGTTAGCAGAGAGGTATACTGCGCTGACATTGTCACAATAGACGATGGTGGTTGTGTGCACTGGACGGCGGAGCTCCTGAAGCAGCTGTCGTACCCAACATGATTCGGCAACCGCAGTGGCAACGGCCCTGTATTCTGCTTCAGCACTGCTGCGAGAGACCGTGGTTTGGCGCCGTGAGGACCAAGAGATGAGGTTATCACCCAAAAACATACAGAACCCTGAGGTGGAGCGTCTAGTATCCGGGCATCCCGCCCAATCGGCATCCGAGTAGGCAACAAGCTCATGAGAGGAAGAGGAGTGAAGCTGGAGACCGAGATCAAGTGTACCTTTTAGATATCGCAAGATGCGTTTAATGAGAAGAAGGTGAGGTTCACGAGGATCATGCATGTGGAGGCACACTTGTTGGACAGCATAGGCGATGTCAGGACGAGTGAGTGTGGCATATTGGAGGGCTCCGGCAAGGCTACGATAGCGAGAGGGATCGGATACAGGGGAGCCGCGATTGGTAGAGAGTTTGGGTTTAGTGTCAATGGGTGTCAAAGATGGATGACAATCACTCTCGCTATCGTTTTTGAGAGAGGTGAAGGCCATTGGCGGTACGAGTAACAGAGACACCGAGATAGTGATGGAGGGGTCCGAGATCTTTCATCGCAAACTCTGAACTAAGACGAGATATTATGGTGGACAGGAAAGTTGTGGAGGAGGCTGTTAGGATTATGTCATCGACATAAAGGAGAAGATAAGCTGTGGAGTCGTTGCTGTGAAGGATGAAGAGAGAGGCATCCGATTTAGATTCGACAAAGCCAATGGAGCGAGCAAAAGCTGCAAACCGTTGGAACCATGCCCTTGGAGCCTGTTTTAGACCATATAGAGATTTAAGAAGTTTGCAGACATGATTAGGAAATTGTGTGTTGACAAAACCGGAGGGTTGCTGGCTATAAACTACCTCATCGAGATTACCGTGAAGGAATGCGTTTTTGACGTCAAGTTGATGGATAGGCCAAGAGTTAGAAAGTGCTAGGGATAGAATTATGCGGATAGTGGCTGGTTTAACGACAGGACTGAATGTTTCATAAAAATCGACACCGGGCTGCTGGGAGAAGCCGCGAACGACCCAGCGTGCCTTATGACGAGCCAAAGAACCATCGGAGTTGTACTTATGACGAAAAATCCATTTACCAGTGACTATGTTAGCGCCAGGTGGAGGAGGGACCAGAACCCAAGTGTTATTGACAGCGAGAGCATCGTATTCCTCCTGCATAGCCCGTCGCCAGGAGGGATCACGTAGGGCTGTGAGATAGTTGTGGGGCAGAGGAGAGGATACCAAAGCGGAGAGGTTGAGGCGCTCGCGAGGGCCAGGATGGCGACATGTGACTGTGCGCGTGCGATGCGTATGAGCGGGAGGAGCAGGAGGCGCCGGCGAGTTTGAATTTGGTGGTGGGCTGGCGGTAGTGGGAGAAGGTTGTGGGCTGGTGGAGATGGGGCTTGGGGGGCCGGACGAAGGTGGTGACGAGTCTGGTGGGCTAGCTTGGTTGGACGGGCTGCCGCGCGGAGATGGCGATGCGGGCGGCGTCGCGGGCGCATGCATAGCAGGCGACGTCGCGGGCGCATGCATAGCGGGTGGAGGTGTGATCGACGTCAAGGTTGGCTGGTGGAGTGGTGTATCAGGTTCTGGTGCGAAAATATCAGGAGAAGGAGGGAGCGGGCTGGTGGTGTTTGGTGTGGGTGCATAGGGGAAGGTGTTTTCGTCGAAGATGACATGACGGGAGATGATAATGCGGCGGGTAGTGAGGTCGAGGCAGCGGTAGCCTTTGTGACGGGATGGGTAGCCGAGAAAAATACAGTGAGTGGATCTAGGAGATAGTTTATTTTTGGTAGTGGCTGTGGTGTTAGGGTAGCATAGGCATCCGAAGACTCGAAGATTATCGTAGTTGGGGGCTTTGCCATATAGTGTTTCGAAAGGTGTTTTAAAATAGCGAGCGGAGGTAGGACGGATGTTTATGAGATGGGTGGCGGTGTGGAGGGCTTCAGCCCACATAGGGGCAGGTAGGAAAGCTTGGATGAGGAGGGTACGGACAACATCGTTTACGGTGCGGATTGCTCGTTCGGCCGTGCCGTTTTGGGAGGAAGTATATGGGCAGCTAAAGCGAAGAAGGATGCCATGGAGGGAGCAAAAAGAATCTATCTTGGTGTTGTCAAATTCGCGACCATTGTCGCATTGAAAAGACATAATAGGGAGGTTAAATTGCGTTCGAGCGTAGGCGTGGAAGGCAGTAAAGGTAGAGTATACATCTGATTTTCGACGAAGAGGAAAACTCCAGAAATAATGGGAAAAATCATCCACAATAATGAGATAATATAAATAGCCAGAAGAACTAGGAACTGGTGATGTCCAAAGATCACAATGTAATAGCGCAAAGGGACGAGAACTAGATGTTTGAGACCTAAAAAATGCTAAACGAGTATGTTTGCCTAATTGACATGCATGACAAAGATGAGAGCCCTCTTTATTGTAGGTGATGTTCGTGGCGTTGTTGAGGCGTGACATGGTGTGATGACCGGGGTGTCCGAGACGGCGATGCCATAGCGTGGATGGAGTGGATGCGAGGAGGGCTTCAGCTTGGGGAGATCGACAAAAAGCGTATAGAGGACCCGAGCTATTGCATCGAAGAATCACGGTCCCGGTACGAAGATCCTTCACGGAGAAACCAAGAGGGTCAAATTCAGCAGAACAATAGTTATCGATAGTGAATTGTCGAACGGAAATAAGGTTTTTAATAATGTTTGGAACAACTAGAATATCACGAAGATAAAGTGGTTTAGAGAGGGAAGAGAGGGTTTGGGATCCGATGTGTGTAATTGGAAGAGAAGCGCCGTTGCCGACTGTGACAGTATGAAAAGAGGAAGGTGTAACGGAGAGCAAGTTACCGGGATCGGATGCCATATGAGACGAGGCGCCGGAGTCCATGTGCCATTCCGAGTTGCTGGGGAGATGCATGTGGTTGAGGGCGGCGATCAGGGCGGGGTCGAGCTGCTGCTGCTGGTTCGACGGAAGGGGCCCGAGGTGAGGTGCTGGACCTTGCGCACGGTACGCCTGGCCTTGTACATGATAGCCTTGTGCAGGAGCCGTGCCAGGACGAGGACCAAGGAGACCCGACGCAGGAGGGCGCCACGACCACTGCTGTTGGTTCTGCTGGGAGTTGACGCGGGTGGGGAGGCCTGTCCAGGGATTGTACATCCACGGCGAGGCGTCACGGCCTCGGCCGCGACCAGCGCCACGACCGCGTCCCGGTAGCCATCGTAGCCACCGCCACGCGGAGCGCCACCTCGGTTGTCGATGAAGCCGCCGCGTCCAGACGCGGGTGGAGAGGGAGCACGCGGGGCGCCCCCGGCGTTGGGGAGGACGCTCTGTCCGCACGCCCAGAGCGCCGTGGCCGCGGAGTTTTTGGCGTCAGTCTTCTTTTGGGCCTCCTCGAGGACCAGCGCCGACCGTGCTTGCAGAAAGGTCGGGAACGGCACCTGAAACGGAAGAAAAAAGCGGAGGGGAGCATACTGCTCGTTAAGGCCGCGAAGCATGGTGAGGACGAGGGTCTCATCCGTGATTTTCTGATCGACGTCGGAGAGGGCATCAGCAAGGTTCTTCAGCTTGGCGTAGTACTCGGTGATCGTCATGTCGCCCTGAGGAGTGTTGCGGAACTCGGCGTCGAGGGCGATGGAGCGGGACTTCTTGTTGTCGCGGAAGATGCCGTCGATGGCGTCCCAGACCTGGCGCGCCGTGGAGCCAGGGGCCATGATCATGCCGAAGAGCTCCAGGGAGATGGAGCCGTAGATCCATGTGAGGACCGTGTAGTCGTCACGCCCCCAATCGGACGTGGGCGAGGTGTCGGAGGGTCCGGTGCCCTCGGCGGCGATGACGTGTGAGGTGAGGCCGTAGCGGCCCAAGGCAGCGAGGAAGAGCTCGCGCCACTTGGCGTAGTTGGAGTCCTGGAGATCAAGAGTGATTGGAACGAGAGTTTTGATGGAGGCTACGCGGTTTTGGGCTGGGAGGGTGTTGTTGAGGAGGAGAGCAGAAGGGGTGAGTGCAGCTTCACGGCGATCGAGCTCGGCGGCACGGGCCTGGTGCTTTTCTTCAAGAGCTTTCAGCTCGTCAGGAGTCATGGTGGCTAGGGAAAAGGTTGTGTGGCGCCCCGACCCGACTGCTATACAGTGATGCTGTGTGTCGCCAGTTAAGCGATACAACCGGAGGTTACGGGTTTACCAATCCCCGGCCAAAACCTTTGGCAGGTGTTGCTCGGTATGGATCATCGGCAACACAACACCCCGATTGATGCCTTAACACAGGCACAGCCCTCAATGCATAATAGAGAGATCAAGACTTGTGGAACAACTGGCACATCACAGACTCTACGACACAAAGCATAATAGTTCAACTCTTATAATAGAGAAAGATAGCAAATGACAACCAGAGGTCACAGACCCAACATTACAACAAGCGGAAGCGAATTAAGTTGTCTAACAACAAGATCCAGATAATGGCCTAAGAGGCCTACAAATAAACATCACAGCGCCAGCTGTCCCGAGATGTCCCAAGCTGCCACCTGGGAACCCCAGACTACTCGTCAACGTCCACAAAGAACCCACCTTCGAGGTCGGTGAAGTCCTCTCCTGAAAATAAGCAAACGACGTTGAGTTCGACGAACTCGCAAGATTAAGAGCTAATATATGCTCGATGATTGGCTTTCAAGGTTTTATGGCTGTTTTGCATAAAGCTGATTTTATTTATGAAAACATAACTCCATGGCATCGACTAATCAGAGTACTTTTCAAAAGGGGTAAGAAGTAACTCTTTCTTTCATCACCTATCATCATCAACCATCATCAACATTGTACCTGTTCAACAAAGGCACCTCCCCGAACCACCCTCGAGGAAGCTCACCTTGCAATCTTGAAGTGGTACCTCTAGTACCCAGTTTTTAATCATTCCGTTAAAGTTATTCTATGATCTTACCTTCACTTCCCAAGTTCGTCCATAACCGCGGACACGGCTTTTTGAAAAGATTTAACCCTGCAGGGGTGTACAAATGTTTGCCACGCGTACCGTCCGGCCCATTACCTAGCTTTTAGCTCTCTTCCTTGGAGAGCCGGCTGGGTGGGAGCGGTGTCGACTTCTCCCCCGTTAAGGACTAACCCAGGATCATCAGTGAGGACGGAGCAGTGATCCAACACACTGCCCCGTGGCCACTCATTTTCCTAAACACCACCATCCTCATCTCAGTTCATCCCACCATCATCACGCACGCGCAAATGGAAGCCCGAACTAGAGGACCCTGGCTAGCCCCGCCCGAGTTATTTAGTCTATGAGGGTTCCTGCAAATGCATAGGCCTCACGCATGGTTGCACGCTCAGTCTTGGTTCAAGAGGTATAGAACTCGCTCCTAGGCGGCGAGAACGAGACAAAACACCACAACCACAGTGGCCTCTCATCCCCACCTTTAAGCATTTTATTATCCATCACCACAATTTCTCCACCATCATTCCCATCTCATCACCTGTTTCCAACATCAACCATCCATCGTATATCTATGCAGTTAACTAAGCATGGCTAAGCATCAACCTAGCATAAGTAAGTATCTCAGGCCAACAATACAAACCTATGGTTAATAGGAGGGAAACAGAATAATGGCATCGGAAACTTAATGCAACTATAGGATACTCTAATCCAATAAATTGACATTTGGAATCGCATGCAATATTATAGTGGAGAAAAATAGTTGTGGAAAGTAGGATAAGACATGCTCAGAGGGGGGGGGGGGATTACGCTTGCCTTGATCGAGGTGCTGGTAGTACGGCTCTTCGGGGTATTGTGGAGTAACCCCGGCGGCTTGATCTATCGAAGCATAACAACGGAAGAACAATCAATCACCACACATGCTTTACAAGTGCAATGCGCAAACACATGTTGGCATGACATTTTTAATGCACTGAAATGCTAATAACTAGTTCTACCAATTTACACGGGGTGAAGAAAAATTATTATTCAACAAGGGAGAAACAAAGCTCCATATTCGTTTTAATGTTTTCCTGTGCTATAGATCATGTAAACATGCATGAGAATGATGCTACTGATTAATGCACATTTTTCGGAGCATTTGAATTTAAAGAACACATTTTTCTGGACTTTTTGGGTAAACACGGTAGTACCGGGACCGGCGTGGTAGTACCGGGCGTGCGGTAGTACCGGCTCCGGGGCGGTACTTCCTGATAAGATCGGCCGGGAGTCCAGTAGCTCCTGGGAGATACGGTAGTGGACGCGGTAGTGGACGCGGTACTACCGCGTCGACTCGAGGAACTTCGGCGACGGCGATTTCTACGGTGGCTCCAACGAATCCCGAGCTACGATTCGCGAGCGACGGAAATGAGGGCATGGGGAGGCGCAGGAGCTCACCAGGAACTCGTGGGTAGCAACGGCGAAGTCGGAGACGGACCACGGCGGCGGAAATCGTCCGCGGCGCCCGCAGCGGTGGTCGGCAGAGGAACCGGACGGCGGCGACGATTCACGGCGTTCCCGAGCGATTCCTTTGGCGGGATGCGCAGCACGGCGAGGCGGACGTCGTGGTGGTGCTCGATTCGCCCAGCGCGGCCTCAGGCGACGGCGACGAGCACGGCGGCCTCGGCGACCATGGCGGCTCGGTGGGGAGAAGAAATGGGGAGCAGGTGAGCGAGATGGATAGGGAGAGGAGCGTGGACTCGTGGTGCTCGGTCTCCTCGCGGGTGCGGGCAGGGAGGAGGGGGCCCCCAGCGCGTGCGGCATGGCCACTGCGGCGGCATGGCGCCAGTGCTGCCTGGAGAGAGACGACCATTTCGCGAAAACCCCCTGGAGAAAACTTTGTTCATCACGAACGGGTCCTTCTCCCTTTTCTCTTTAATTAAAACCAGCAGCTTAGGGATTTTATTAGGGCACTAAACCATTTTAGAAAAATTTGAGAAAATTCCTGTGGCCTCCCATCAGCATGTAGAAGCACCACAAAATTTGGTGACCCAAAATAAAATAGTTTGGACCACTTTTGTTTATAGGGTTTGTTTAAGGCAATTTGTTAGTTTCCAAAATGATATTCCTTTGGAATTTTTAAGCAAGTGCAAAATATCAATTTGGAACTCTTGGAACTTCCTTGACAAATATAATATGTCAAGTAATTTGGTGTTGCAACTTTGAGTGCTTTCATTGTTTTGAGATTGGTTAGCAAGTGTGGCATTTTGGTTTTCAATATTGTCCAGAACAATTATTGTGAGGTTTAGCAATTGCAATGGAGGCAATGATGCATGCATGGAATGCAAAAGTGAAAATTTAGTCCAACATTTGCATTACCAAAAGTGGGATGTTACAATTCTACCCCCCTTACAGGAATCTCGTCCCGAGATTCTAAGATTGCGGAAAGAAGTCGGGATACTCCTCGCGAAGACTAGACTCTCTTTCCCAAGTAGCTTCTTCCTCGGAATGGTGAGACCACTGAACCTTGAGGAACTTGGTGGTCTTGTTCCGGGTCTTTCTCTCGGCTTCATCCAGAATACGAATAGGGTGCTCACGATAAGTGAGGTCTTCTTGGAGATCTAGCTCTTCATGGTTGACCCCATGGATAGGATCCTTGAAGCACCGGCGAAGTTGGGATACATGAAACACATCATGCACATTTGGGAAGATGGACGGTAACTCCAACTTATAAGAAAGGTCACCTCGCTTAGCCAGAACGGTGAAGGGGCCAACATAGCGAGGGGCCAATTTCCCTTTGATACCGAAGCGGCGAACGCCACGAAGGGGAGAGACGCGGAGATAAGCTTTATCACCAATTTCATAGTGAATTTCCTGATGGTGCTTGTCATAGTAGCTCTTCTGCCTAGACTGAGCGATCTTCAGATTTTCTCTTATGATTCTCACCTTCTCCTCAGCTTCATTGATAACATCTGGACCAAAGAGTGCTCTCTCTCCGGTCTCGGACCAATTCAGAGGGTACGGCATTTTCTTCCATAGAGACCTCAAATGGAGCCATGCCCAGACTAGCTTGATAGCTATTGTTGTAGGAGAACTCCGCGAAAGGGAGATACTTTTCCCAATCCTTGCCAAAAGAGATTACACATGCCCGAAGCATGTCTTCCAGAACTTGGTTCACTCTCTCGGTCTGACCATCAGTTTGAGGATGGAAGCGGTGCTGAAGTTGAGACGGGTGCCCATAGCAGTTTGGAAACTAGTCCAAAACTTGGAGGTGAATAGGCTTCCACGATCAGAAATTATCTTCTTGGGAATGCCGTGAAGGACGACGATACGAGAGGTATACAGGTCTGCCAACTTGGCAGCTGTAATGTCCACGAACGGGGAGGAAGTGAGCCACTTTTGATAGTCGATCAATGATGACCCAAATGGCATCATGTCCCTTTGGAGACTTCGGCAGACCAGTAATGAAGTCCATACCAATTTCATCCCATTTCCACTCGGGAATAGCAATAGGGTGAAGAGTGCCGGCAGGCCTTTGATGTTCAGCCTTTACCCGTCGACAGGTGTCGCATTCAGCAACATACTAGCAATTTCCCGTTTCATCCGAGTCCACCAGAATTGTGGTCGAAGGTCTTGGTACATTTTGGTACTACCGGGATGAATAGAGAGAGGAGATTCATGAGCTTCTTGGAGGATCAACTCCCTCAATTTTCGTTTCTTTGGCACTACCAAGCGGTCACCAAAATAAACAACTCCGGATTCATTGACAGAAAAACATTTGGCCTTCCCGCTAGCAATGTTCTCCTTGATTTTTAGAATACCCTTGTCACGCTTTGAGCATCCTTAATCTGGTCTACAAGAGTAGATTTGATTCCAGATTTGCAAGGTAGCCGGAGGGAACAATTTCCAGGTTCAAACGAGAGAACTCTTCATGGAGGGCAGGTTGGGCCTTTCAATCATCAGATTGTTGCAATAGGACTTCCGACTTAGCGCGTCAGCCACGACGTTTGCTTTGCCGGGTTGATAGTTCAGACTCACATCATAGTCCTTGATTAACTCCAACCAACGCCTTTGCCTGAGATTTAAATCCGGCTGGGTGAAGAGGTACTTCAGACTCTTGTGATCCGAGAAGATCTCGCAACGGTTACCAAACAGGTATGGTCTCCATTGCTTCAAAGCATAGACCACAGCGGCAAGCTAGATCATGAGTTGGGTAGTTGTGCTCATGCGGCTTCAATTGGCGAGAAGCATATGCCACCACATGGCCATCTTGCATTAGCACACAGCCCAAGCCTTGCAGAGAGGCGTCACAGAAGACGACGAAATCCTTGCTGTGTCCGGCAGGACAAGCACAGGAGCGGAGTGAGTTTGGCTTTCAGTGTTTTGAAGCTCTCTTCAGCTTCGGCCGTCCATACAAACTTTTTATCCTTCTTGAGAAGGTCAGTCAGGGCCTTGGCTATCTTGGAGAAACCTTCGATGAATCGGCGGTAGTAACCCGCCAATCCGAGAAAGCTACGGATGTCCTTGACTGACATTGGAGTTTTCCAATCCAGAATGGACTGAATCTTGTCAGGAATGACAGCCACACCATTAGCGGATATCACATGACCAAGGAAGACAAGTTATCCAACCAAAACTCACACTTGGAGAACTTGGCATAGAGGCGGTGTTCTCGAAGTCTGTCAGAACCAAACGAAGATGTTCCTCATGCTCTTCATTGGTTTTGGAATAGATGAGGATGTCATCGATGTAAATGACGACAAACTTGTCAAGATAATCCATGAAGATGGAGTTCATGAGCCTCATGAAAGTAGCTGGAGCATTTGTGAGACCAAAGGACATGACGGTATACTCATATGAGCCATAACGAGTAACAAATGCCGTCTTTGGAATATCCTCCTTTCTGATTTTATCTGATGGTAGCCTGACCTCAGATCCATCTTGGAGAATACCGTTGCACCAGCTAACTGATCCAACAGATCATTGATGCGAGGAATAGGATACTTGTTCTTGATTGTCACCGCATTCAACGGTCGATAGTCAGAGACTAGACGAGGCACGGTAGAATCCCTCTTCTTGACAAAGAGTACCGGACAACCCCAAGGTGAACTGCTAGGCTGGATGAAATCCTTGCTAACAGCTGATCAATTTGCTCTTTCAACAGAGCCAACTCTTCCACCGGCATACGGTAGGGCTTCTTGGAAATTGGAGCGTACCGGGAAGTAGATCTATGACAAACTCCACACTTCGGTCAGGAGGCATGCCAGGCAATCTTCCGGGAACACATCCGGGAAGTCACACACCACGTGTATGTCCTGGATTTCAGGAGGGGATTCGCCTTCCATAAAGCAAAGGAGGATCTCGGGTGAGGGGTACTGGAGGACGGAGGTCTTGATAGTGCAGACCAATACTTCACACTGTCACCGGAAGAATTGGTCACGGACGGTCTTGGCAGCACAGTCGAGATTAGCCCGGTATTTGGCTAGCCAGTTCATGCCCAGTATGACATCAATGCCACTTGACCTCAGAGCTACCAAAGCGAAAGGAAAAGAGTAGTAACCGATAGTAATCTGAACTTCAGGAGTAACCCCATCGGTTTGCCATTTGGAGCCAGGAGTGGCGATCACCAAGGGACGTCTCATTTTCTCAAACGGTATTTTGTGGTCTTTTGCAAAAGCTATGGATATGAATGAATGCGATGCTCCAGAATCAAACAAAACTGTAGCAAGATTGTTGTTGATTCGTAACTCACCCATGAACGCCGGGGTCCTCTTCAGCTTCTTCAGCAGAGATGTGGTTCAGGCGACCACGCACAATAGGTCCAGCCTTGCCAGCTGGAGTGGCAGGGGCTCGTGCAGGAGTTATCGCGAGAGGTGCCTTCTGGGGGCACTCCCTGGAGTAGTGGCCAGCCTGGCCACAGGTGTAGCAAGTGAGTCCAGGTGGAGCAGGTAGCATAGGACGGTACCCACTCCCGCCTACCCCAAGTGTCGAAGTAGTGGGGCGCGGAGGAGGTGGCCTGTATCCGCGGCTCTGGCATGAATGGAGCACGGGCACAGCGCTGTAGGGACAAACACCCTGCGCTTCTTGCTCTCAGAACCCGAGGAACTCTGGTGGTCCCCGTGTGCGGGCCTCTTGGAAGCCTCAAGTTCCTTTCTTCCTTGCTCGAGAGTAAAGCCTGGTTGAACAGCTCCTGATAGGTCTGGAACCTGAAGGGCAACTCATAGCGAGCTGCGGAGTAAGACCCTTGCGGAACAGCTCTTGCTTGTCAGCATCATTGGTCACGTCCCTTGGGGCGTAACGAGAGAGATGGTTGAACTCACGACCATAAGTGCGGAGGTCCATCCGTCCCTGTTGCAAATCCAGGAACTCCCTCCTCTTCAAATCCATGATCGGCTGGGAATGTACTCCGCACGGAAGGCAGTGCGAAAATCAGCCCAGTGAAGACATGGTTGGCTGGAAACAAAGCCACATGGCTTTCCCACCAACAGCCAGCAGCACCAACCAAGAGGTAGGTGGCAAAGTTGACTTGCTCAGCCACTGGGACATGAGCGCGGAGAACTTGCGCTCCAAGCACGAAGCCAATCATCAGCTTCCAGTGGCTCCTTAGCATCAGCAAAGTGGGTGGCTGCGAGCGCAGGAACTCGGTGAGAGTGTTGCACTCGTTCCTCCGTGCATTCTGCTGCACCAACTGCTCAAGCAAGCGCTCATTGCGCCCACGGTTCTCCTCAATGGCCATCAAGACCTGAGCCATCGAGGGTGGTGGCGGCAGATCATCCTCATCATTGTGGTTACCGCGACCACCACGGCCTCCACGGCCTCCTCGAGCCATTCTGGAGATTTGACAATGACACGGTTAGTATCTTTCTCCGAATGGTCGAACAATAGCATTAGCGTCTACACAAGTACACAGACTAGGGACGATAATACTTTGCGAGAAGGAAAACAACAAGATAGAACTTGGGTCAAAGATCAGCATCATGTGCTACTAGTGAGAGTTAAGAAATCACAACTTAACACACTCTAGTTGGCACAATCCGGGACCTTATGTTCAAGTCCTTGGGTTAAAACCCAAAGAAAGGATCAAAAGATTAGACTCGGTAGAAACATCTGAGTTGATTTGGGATTGCAACGCAGCGGGAGCAACGTGACACATAACACTAAAGGTCGAACCCACCCACGTTTCTAATCATTTTGAAGTAACAGACGAGGAGTAAAACCTTTAAACTCAAATCGAGGTAAGATTGCTCCGAGATTAGAGGGTAACCAGATAAGGAGTAAAAAGAATCCTAAGATGGTTTTCACAACTCATTTTTAGGTTAAAAATATTTTCACAAACACTAGACTCAACGTCGACCAGTAGAAGGGTTTCCTACAGGCAGTACTGCTCTGATACCAACTTGTGGCGCCCCGACCCGACTGCTATACAGTGATGCTGTGTGTCACCGGTTAAGCGATACAACCGGAGGTTACGGGTTTACCAATCCCCGGCCAAAACCTTTGGCAGGCGTTGCTCGGAATGGATCATCGGCAACACAACACCCCGATTGATGCCTTAACACAGGCACAACCCTCAATGCATAATAGAGAGATCAAGACTTGTGGAACAACTGGCACATCACAGACTCTACGACACAAATCATATAGTTCAACTCTTATAATAGAGAAAGATAGCAAATGACAACCAGAGGTCACAGACCCAACATTACAACAAGCGGAAGCGAATTAGTTGTTCTAAACAACAAGATCCAATATGGCCTAAGAGGCCTACAATAAACATCACAGCGCCAGCTGTCCGGGATGTCCCAAGCTGCCACCTGGGAACCCCAGACTACTCGTCGACGTCCACAAAGAACCCACCTTCGAGGTCGGTGAAGTCCTCTCTGAAAAAAACAAACGACGTTGAGTTCGACGAACTCGCAAGATTAAGAGCTAATATATGCTCGATGAGGCTTTCAAGTTTTATGGCTGTTTTGCATAAAGCTGATTTTATTTATGAAAACATAACTCAATGGCATCGACTAATCAGAGTATTTTCAAAAGGGGTAAGAAGTAACTCTTTCTTTCATCACCTTCATCATCAACCATCATCAACATTGTACCTGTTCATCAAAGGCACCTCCCCGAATCACCCTCGAGGAAGCTCACCTTGCAATCTTGAGTGGTACCTCTAGTACCCAGTTTTTAATCATTCCGTTAAAGTTATTCTATGATCTTACCTTCACTTCCCAAGTTCGTCCATAACCGCGGACACGGCTTTTCGAAAAGATTTAACCCTGCAGGGGTGTACAAATGTTTGCCACGCGTACCGTCCGGCCCATTACCTAGCTTTTAGCTCTCTTCCTTGGAGAGCCGGCTGGGTGGGAGCGGTGTCGACTTCTCCCCGTTAAGGACTAACCAGGATCATCAGTGAGGACGGAGCAGTGATCCAACACACTGCCCCGTGGCCACTCATTTTCCTAACACCACCATCCTCATCTCAGTTCATCCCACCATCATCACGCACGCGCAAATGGAAGCCCGAACTAGAGGACCCTGGCTAGCCCCGCCCGAGTTATTTAGTCTATGAGGGTTCCTGCAAATGCATAGGCCTCACGCATGGTTGCACGCTCAGTCTTGGTTCAAGAGGTATAGAACTCGCACCTAGGCGGCGAGAACGAGACAAAACACCACAACCACAGTGGCCTCTCATCCCCACCTTTAAGCATTTTATTATCCATCACCACAATTTCTCCACCATCATTCCCATCTCATCACCTGTTTCCAACATCAACCATCCATCGTATATCTATGCAGTTAACTAAGCATGGCTAAGCATCAACCTAGCATAAGTAAGTATCTCAGGCCAACAATACAAACCTATGGTTAATAGGAGGGAAACAGAATAATGGCATCGGAAACTTAATGCAACTATAGGATACTCTAATCCAATAAATTGACATTTGGAATCGCATGCAATATTATAGTGGAGAAAAATAGTTGTGGAAAGTAGGATAAGACATGCTCAGAGGGGGGGGGGGGATTACGCTTGCCTTGATCGAGGTGCTGGTAGTACGGCTCTTCGGGGTATTGTGGAGTAACCCCGGCGGCTTGATCTATCGAAGCATAACAACGGAAGAACAATCAATCACCACACATGCTTTACAAGTGCAATGCGCAAACACATGTTGGCATGACATTTTTAATGCACTGAAATGCTAATAACTAGTTCTACCAATTTACACGGGGTGAAGAAAAATTATTATTCAACAAGGGAGAAACAAAGCTCCATATTCGTTTTAATGTTTTCCTGTGCTATAGATCATGTAAACATGCATGAGAATGATGCTACTGATTAATGCACATTTTTCGGAGCATTTGATTTAAAGAAAACATTTTTCTGGACTTTTTGGGTAAACACGGTAGTACCGGGACCGGCGCGGTAGTACCGGGCGTGCGGTAGTACCGGCTCCTGGGCGGTACTTCCTGATAAGATCGCCGGGAGTCCAGTAGCTCCTGGGAGATACGGTAGTGGACGCGGTAGTGGACGCGGTACTACCGGTCGACTCGAGGAACTTCGGCGACGGCGATTTCTACGGTGGCTCCAACGAATCCCGAGCTACGATTCGCGAGCGACGGAAAGGAGGGCATGGGGAGGCGCAGGAGCTCACCAGGAACTCGTGGGTAGCAACGGCGAAGTCGGAGACGGACCATGGCGGCGGAAATCGTCGCGGCGCCCGCGGCGGTGGTCGGCAGAGGAACCGGACGACGGCGACGATTCACGGCGTTCCCGAGCGATTCCTTTGGCGGGGATGCGCAGCACGGCGAGGGGACGTCGTGGTGGTGCTCGATTCGCCCGGAGCGGCCTCAGGCGACGGCGACGAGCACGGCGGCCTCGGCGACCATGGCGGCTCGGTGGGGAGAAGAAATGGGGAGCAGGTGAGCGAGATGGATAGGGAGAGGAGCGTGGACTCGTGGTGCTCGGTCTCCTCGCGGGTGCGGGCAGGGAGGAGGGGGACCCCCAGCGCGTGCGGCATGGCCACTGCGGCGGCATGGCGCCAGTGCTGCCTGGAGAGAGACGACCATTTCGCGAAAACCCCCTGGAGAAAACTTTGTTCATCACGAACGGGTCCTTCTCCCTTTTCTCTTTAATTAAAACCAGCAGCTTAGGGATTTATTAGGGCACTAAACCATTTTAGAAAAATTTGAGAAAATTCCTGTGGCCTCCCATCAGCATGTAGAAGCACCACAAAATTTGGTGACCCAAAATAAAATAGTTTGGAGCACTTTTGTTTATAGGGTTTGTTTAAGGCAATTTTTAATTTCCAAAATGATATTCCTTTGGAATTTTTAAGCAAGTGCAAAATATCAATTTGGAACTCTTGGAACTTCCTTGACAAATATAATATGTCAAGTAATTTGGTGTTGCAACTTTGAGTGCTTTCATTGTTTTGAGATTGGTTAGCAAGTGTGGCATTTTGGTTTTCAATATTGTCCAGAACAATTATTGTGAGGTTTAGCAATTGCAATGGAGGCAATGATGCATGCATGGAATGCAAAAGTGAAAATTTAGTCCAACATTTGCATTACCAAAAGTGGGCTGTTACAGGTTGCGATCTAGGGTTTTGGGGAGGATGAGGTCTTAGGAGCGAACGTGCTCTGATACCATGAAAGTTTGGAAGGCTCGATGGCCTCCTCCACAGATCGTATTCATTATATATAGACAGATTACAATGAGCAAACTTGGAGTGCAAGTTGCGGTGGTTACAAGATATGCACAAATCAATTAGATCTCTATCTATCCATTCTGACTTGATCGTCAAGGTTAGCTGCAGGTGCCGAACTGGTCCAGCCGGACCGGAGGTCTCTCTCCAACATCATGTCTCCATGCCCAATGTCTTCTCCGTCTCCGGTACGGCCAGCTCGCCGGTCGCCGGCGCGTTCACTTCCTCCTCTTGTCGTCGACGGGAACCCGGCCTTCGGTAGTCCGGTGACCTCACGATGGATTCAGGTCACCGTCGACTGACTGATCACACCCAAGTAATCTGTAATCAATCTCTTCCTTATGTTCAACTGGTCATAATGGTCAATGTCGTCACCTACACGTGCGTGCAATGCCTCACCTTGCCTTGTCCGGTCTGCGTTGCGGCCGTTTTTGTCCCCAGCCGTTGATCGATGATCGCGAGGCATGCGTGTTGCTGGAGTGTGCCGACGCAGACAAAAACGTCCGGCAGTGGGCGACAACGCTGACACGCAGGCTAGGCTGATCCTCGGCACTTAGGATGACTCCAACGGGGCGACGCATCGAGTCCGCGCGCATCCGTTCGTGTCCGCGAGGGCCAAAAACACGGCCCAACGGGGCGACGCAAACGGACCGCGGTCCGTTTTTTGGTCCGCCGCGACGCATCCCTGGCCCAAATTTGGGCCACCGATGCGTCGGCCCCGGACGCGAAACGGAGCTCTTTTGTGTCCTCCCCTAGTCCGCCCCTGGCCCGCAAATCAGACCATCCCCACCCCAATCTCCTCCTCCTCCGCCCCTCTCGCCGCCACCCGCCGTCGCACCCTCGATTTGGCACCGCAGGCCATTCCGGGGACGCCGTCACCGGAGCAGGTGCTTCCCCGCCGTCACCGGAGCAGGTGCTTCCCCACCATCACCAGTGAATCTTGCGGCCAGGAGTCCACAGCGCCCCGCGATAGACACGCCGCCCACAAGGTGTTCGGCCGTTCGCCCCGGCTACTCAGGTACGTCCCTCGGCCATGGATAGCTCGGATGAGTGGTTCTACAAGAACCACATCATGCAGCGCTCATCCTCGGACGATTCCTCCGACGATGATGACAGTGACGGCCTGGTTGCCACCCTCATCGTCAACGAGTACATAGAGAGGATGCGACCGGTGTTCCTTGGCTCCTTGCCGGGCCGTTCTCCTGCTCTTGACCGGAACCGGCGAGCTGGCCAAATCCAGCTGTATGGGGACTACTTTTGTCCCCACAAGCCCACATATCCTCCCATGGTTTTCCGGCGCCGTTTCCGGATGAGGAGGTCCTTGTTCAACCGCATCCGGGTGGGCGTGATGCATTTTGATGACTACTTCATGTGCAAGCCCGATGCATGTGGTATGAGGGGCTTCTCGTCGTACCAGAAGTGCACCGCCGCCATTCGCATGCTTGCGTATGGGATTGCCGGCGATCTTGTGGACGAGTATGTGCGCATGAGCGAGTCCACGTGCCTGGAAGCCATGTACAAGTTCTGCGCGGCCGTGATGCAGGTGTTCGGGCCGGAGTACCTGCGGGAGCCCAATGCTGCCGACATGACTCGCCTCCTGGCAATCAACGAGTCAAGAGGCTTCCCTGGGATGCTCGGGAGCATAGACTGTATGCACTGGGAGTGGAGGAACTGCCCATTTGCTTGGCAGGGGCAGTACAAGGGCCATGTTGGGGCCTGCACGGTCATACTTGAGGCCGTGTCATCCCAGGACCTCTGGATTTGGCACTCGTTCTTTGGCATGGCCGGCTCGCACAATGACATCAATGTGCTCCAGCGGTCTCCGGTGTTCAATAGGCTATCCAATGGCCTGGCACCCCAGGTGACCTTTGAGATCAATGGTAACCAATATGACAAGCCCTATTACCTTGCTGATGGGATCTACCCCACATGGACAACATTTGTCAAGACAATCTCCAATCCCAATGATGAGAAGAAGAAGAGGTTTGCCAAGGAGCAAGAGAGCGCAAGAAAGGATGTAGAGCGTGCATTCGGTGCTCTACAGTCCCGATGGGCTATTGTGCGCCATCCTGCTCGGACATGGGACAAGGACCAGCTGTGGGAGGTGATGACAGCGTTCGTGATCATGCACAACATGATCGTGGAGGACGAACGCGACGAGGGCTTGAATGATCAGGCATGGCAGTTCCGGGGTGAGTTGGTTCAGCCCCAGGGACCGTCCACATTTGCTCAGTTACTCGACTTCCACCGTGACATTCGTGAGAAGGAGTCCCATGTTCGGCTCCAAAATGATTTGGTGGAGCATGTCTGGCAGCACTACGGTAACCAGGGTGACCAGGGTGATCAGGGGCAGTAGTTCCATTTGATGAACTACTTGTCTTATTTATTTGGTTTGTAATGCATGAAACAATTTATTATTTCTGAAACTGTTTGTTTGTGTTTGTTTGAACTATTTGGATTGTAATAATAAGTACTTGATGAACTATTCGGATTGCTTTTATGAATTGTATTATTTGTGCTATTTGAGCTTATTTTATTGTGCTTGATAATTGCTCGAGTATATATGGCCAAAAAAATGGTCAGAATGATCAAAAACCTGGCCGTTTGTGGTCCACCTCCCCTATGTATCAATGAAAATGGCCCATATAGGGCCTGCTTACCTGGAAAAAAAACAGAGGGCGGACTCGATGCGTCGCCCCGTTGGGGGCAGTGGCCGGAAAGGGGCGGACGTGGGCCGGACATGGGTCCTTTTGGCGACGCAAACGGACCAAACGCGGACCAAACGCGCGTCCGTTTGCGTCGCCCCGTTGGAGTCATCCTTACCGACTTACAGATCCACAACATTCACCATGAACGTGCCGTCCTCTTCCGCGCTGAGTTCCTCGTGGAATCGGCCTGCTCGTCGTCCTCAAATTCCTCATCTTTGGGTTCTTCTTCAAATCGCCGTTCTTGGAAACGATGCCTCCCTCCGCCGGTGATGCGACATGTCGATAGGAAGTCGCCGACGATGGGCGCGGCAACGCTGTTCACCTCTGCGCCGGTTTACTACAAGGAATCAAGGATGGATGTGAGAGCGTGTATTACGGATCTCTGATTTGCCGTGTTCGTGATTTGGTTTTTTAGTCGAAAGGCAAGAGCGGGAGCAAAAATTGTAGAAGGGTGAGATGGTCGGCCGCGTCCACTGATTCCGCTGTAAATTTCACGCCGCGCGCTGATTGTTCGCCTCAATTAATTGAGTGTGTAATTAATGCGAAGGAAAAAAAATAGAAGAATTCGACTGTAGATTTCACGCTGCGCTGATTGTTCGCCAAAATTAGTTAGTGTGTAATTAATGCGAAAGAAGAAAAAAAGGAAGAATAACCAGTGTGGGACGATTGAGAGTCGGACGAAGGGAGGTGGGCAGAATGTGGAACCAATATTTTCTTTTAGATATATATGATGAGAGATAGGAGAGACAATGTTAGGGCAATCGGTCCCTTGGTTAACTAGACGTGCAAGAATTTTGAAAGTAGTTATTGTTTGTTGCATTCCTTCTGTTGTATCTGTGTATCCTTATGTCTCAGCCATATGACTCTCAATTCATGCTCTAGCGCCTTATATGCAAAGTGCTGCCTATTTGCACTTCCACACTTGGTAGCTCCCTAAAATTTTCCATCTGGTTGCACGATTTCGAAACTCTTTGACCTACTGCATCATTGTATTTTTTTTGCTGAGGTACACATGCTTGGTCTTCGTCAGTATCCTGCTTGCACGATTTGGAAGTTCTTTGACCTACTGCATCATTGTATTTCCTCTAGCTGCTTGGTCTTCCTTATATAGTTTTATAGTTTGACACAATAGGAGTCAAAGCCTAGCAATAAGACTTCAACAGTGACATGTTACACAACCTTGTGTACACTACTCTATTTAGGGGAATATCTCAAGTATTCTTTAGTTATTTGTCTACAACCTCCAAAATTTCTAGGTCCAAATTCAAATGGTATATCGAGAAATAAGAAGGACAGTGTATTAATCATGTCATTTTTTGCTTTTATCCTTTTCTAACACTACGTGACAATATTCATGATAGATTTTTCTTTTTTGTTTGTCAATATTGTTTTCGAATTGGAGCTGAAATTTTGGAGGTTGTAGACACGTACCTTATGACAACATTTTTTTCCGTAGAATTTATTGAAATATTTAATATGATTTCCGCCCATGTAAAACCATAGATTCCCCGGGAGAGGATCCTCTACAGTACTGTACGCTACAGTACACCAATGACAGGTGGGGTCGGGCCCGCATGGCAGCGGCAGTGACTGCACTGCACTTACTGCAGAGGATCCCAGCCCAGATTCCCCAGCCTTAGTTGCGAGGACATTGGGTCAAAAAAATTATTGTGTCTGGATGAAACTAGAGATGTGCCTAGAAGACTACGTGCAGATATCTGTTCTTGGTCTGTTATATCCGAGATTATATAGATTATATTTTTAGATTTGCTTAGTTGACTGATATAAGCAGCAACAATGTTAGCTTGTTCCTTTCATGACTTCGATGAAGCATGCTTTGCGATGCTCCGTGAAGTCGGCTGCGAATGCCTCGGTGGCTCGGTGTTGTAGTAACGCTGGATGAATTCATTTGCAGTTCTTTGCAGTTAGATCAGGATATAGTCAGTGTTTTGAATACTGGTATCCATAATCTTAGTAGTTCCGTATAGAATAGACAGTCGGAGTGTTCTCATTTTCGAAGGTCTTAAAAAATACATAATACTCCGTAGAAATATAGCCCGAGATTCTTTCAAAATGGTAAATCTTTGGACTAAAAATGTCCAATATTTCTTTTGATATGGATACATATCTGGGATTCCGTTCACAAATTATGTAATGCCACAAAGTAAAGGAGTAACTGTTATCCATCTTGGGTTTATGTTTAGATAGAATCACAAATAATTTAATGCCACAAAGTCCAACGATAAACTGTTGTGCATATCACCTGACACAAGTTTAGAGCAAATTCTTACTGCTGCGAGAAAAGATCACACATATATCAAGTCTCTCGGAGTACTAATTTTCGGTAGCAACCTGCGGACACACAGACACTCTGCTAGTGCAACCTAAACGGGCACTTGGACAAGGGGCGCGGTGGGTCAAAGTAATGTGCCTAAGGTTTTGACATAGATATTAAGCCGTCAGTATTTTGCACATGGTGGAATAATTTTCTACTGGAAATAATTGAGAGAAACCTATTAGTAACAAACTGAAAATTCCAGATTGATGGGTAAATTGTCTATAAATTGTAGTACACCTTATATTATGAATAAAAAATAAAAAATTATACACCTTATATCAAGAAACGGAGGAAGTATTATGGACTTGAGCCCTGGGTACACTATACAACTAAGGGCCTCTTTGATTCGTATGATTGGAAAAACCTAGGCACGGCAAAGTCGTAGCATTCCAATGTCATGCACGTTCTAATTACATAATATTTTGCATGCAAAACAGTTGTAAAAAAAATTTGGATTGAATGTGAGATTTCCTATATGAAGCAGTACACATGATTTTTTATGAAAATTTCTATAGTATCCAATCCTATAAACAAATAACCAAAATAGAGAAATTTCCTATAAGATTCAATCATCCATATTTTTTTGCAATTACTGAAAGGAATTCAAAGGAGCCTATAAGACAGAGAATTCCTATGTAATGCTCTCTGCGTCGCTTGATGGGAGAGTTGCCCACTCTCGAAGCAGAGTGGGCCCAGCTGAGCTCCCTTTTTTTGTTCCATAGTGTTCTTCCGCTTCTCTTAATTTTTCGTTTACGTTTCATTTCCTTATATTTTGTTTCATCATGTCTTTTATTTTTTCGTTTATTTAAAATAAAAACATAGGAAATGCTTATTTCTATGTGTAACGGGTGAATAATTTTTTCAAGTAATTATTTTAAACTATGTGAATAGTTTTGAAACATGTCAACAATTATTTTGATCTTAGCGAACATATTTTCGAATCTGTGAACAAATAATTATGCATTGCACAAATACTTTTTTGAACGTGTGAAACATATTTTGAATCCTTTAAATTTAATAAACATTTTAACGGTTAGTATGTGAACATTTTTCTTCTGTCGACGAATATTTTTGAAACTCATGAATAATTTATTTGAATAGTTAAATATATTTGCGTAAAACATTTAAATCTATGAAAATTCCAAACTTACTAAAACAATCGTGACAATATATATTTATTTTCGAGATTCGTAAAATGAAAATGGTAAGAAATTTAGAAATGAAAAAGAAAAACAGAAAAATAAAAAACACTGACCTCATGTTGGGCCGGCCCAGAAAGAACCACGGCGTGGGCATCGCGGCGTTGTTGAGGCTGGCCGCGTCGTTCATAGGAGAGACACGAACCCCTTTCAAGTTAGGGATCCAGAGGAATGGCCAGTGAGCTGCTGGCGGCGGCGCCGCCGAAACCTCCGCCGATCATGTCCACGACCACTACAACCACCACCACTGTCGCCGCCAACGGCACCACCACAGCCATCACCACCACAATCTCCGCCGCCACCAATGACATCACAACAACCACCACCGTCTCCACCGCCGCCAACGGCACCACTACCACAACAACCACCGCCGCCGCCGCCAACGGCACCTCTACCACAACAACCACCACCACCACCTCCAACGCCACCGCCACTGCCACCTCCAACGCCACCGCCGCCACCACATCCGCCACCGCCACTCGACGATACCACTATATCCTCTCTCAGTGAAGACGACCTTTGCGAGATCTTCCTCCGCCTGCCGGACCTCCCGGCTCTCGTCCGCGCCGCGTCACCTGCCGCTCATGGCTCGGCGCCGTCCGCTCCTCCCCTGCCTTCCGCCGCACATTTCGCGTCTCCACCCGTCGCCCCTCGTCGGCCTCTTCCTCGAATTGAGCGGCAGGACCAACCCGTACTTCGTCCCCGTGCGCTCCTCTGATTCCGATGTCACTGCCGCCCTTCGCCGCGGGGACTTCTTCCTCACTTCCCTCCCACCCGCCTTCTTTGGTTGGACTGTCACCGACTGCCGCGACGGTTACATCCTCCTGTGGAACAAGTGTGATAGCCTCGCTACCCTGAACCCCATGACCTGGGCCGTGGACATCCTCACGTTGCCGGACGGTATCGCGGATGGGAGCCAACAGAATTTCGCTATACTTGGTGTCCACCTGCAGTTCACCGATGAGAACCCCTCGTTGTTCCGGGTGATCTGTGTCTGCGCGGATCAGTGTAGGGTTCGTGCCGCCATCTTCTCGTCGGAGACATGGGATTGGGTCATCCAGCCGTGGGTTTACATCGGTGGAGACAACAGCCTAAAGTACAATGCTGGTTCACTGGTGGATGGTTCCATTTACTGGCCTTATCATGGCGAAGAACGCGTGATTAGGATCAATACCAACACCTTGGATACTACCACTGTAGATCTACCCGGGCCAGTGGAGGAGGTGAATGGGCTCAATTTCAAGGCTGGGGATACTAAGGACGGTGAGCTTTGCATTGTCTATCAATCTGGATTACTCCTCCATGTTTGGATCCGTGGTATGGATAGTGATGGAACTGAGATATGGGTGCCGCAGAACGAAGTTTCTCTTAGTGCAGAAATTGGTCGGATCACTCAGAACATGCATGGCTCTATCAAAATTGTGCAAGTTAGATCTGGATATGTGTACTTGTCCATGACTCGCATGACCCTTGCTGGTATACTGCATAGCTCGTTCTTCTCCCTGTCCTTGGAGAGCTCGAAGCTTGAGTTACTGGTTCAGGGGCAATTTGATGATTACTCTGTCTATCCTTATATAATGACCTGGCCTCCTTCTTTGATTGCTCATGATGGCACCATTGGAGATGATGCTGAAGGCTCTCACTGAATCAAGTCTGCAGTTTGTCATTTGCATACAAGGAAATGAATGGAAAATTCTCGGTATGAGTTAACCTTTAGCAGATACTTTGTTCATGCAAAAGAATATATGTCTGGCATTGAAAACTGGAAGATGATT